>JAOEHQ010016567.1:0-26259 GCA_025447715.1 Asclepias incarnata
AGGCATAAAACACTTCAGTTTCCACTTAACCTGACTTAAATGCTAATGTACTCGTAGGGAACATGCTAGATATATGGTTTTGAATGCCTGCTCTTCGATTTCGAATTGAGTCTCGTCCTTAAATCTTGCGAAAGATCTAGCGTTGTTATGTAAATATTTGGGGTTTTATGAGGAAATGTTTTCTAAAAATAAATGCATAAAATGAAGATATGAAACTGTGAATGTAATCAATGGATTGAATGAACTATGAAACTGATGTGGCCTTTGGGATTCGGATAAGTATGTCCTTGGGGTAACTTTGTTTTACCTAGCCTACCTATAGCTTCCAACTCGGGATAGGTTGACAAAAAGTTCGTTACATGGATCTCATAGAAAGTCACGGGTTTCAAAAAATTCTCATGGTGATTATAATGTTTTGAATTAGAATTAAATGCATTTGGTTTGATAAAAACATTTCCGAATTCTACCCTGAATATTTGCATTTTGATGTTTGTTTCAATTGTGAGAGTATGTCTAGCCGTGATCAAAACGAGTATGATAATGATAATTTGAATGTGACTAAGTTGCTTTCAGTTACATGGGTAGTTCTTTGACTGGGGTAATGGAAGTGTTCGTGGAAACTGGTGTGCCGAGTGTTTAGGTGGATAGCAATACCGGTAATTGTTTTAGATTGTGAACCATAGAAAATAATAACGTGAAAATGCAATTAAAGTGTATGTCAAGTAGGTACGAGCCTAAGATAAGTTGGAAGGATAGAAATGTAATAAGGATGATAAGTTTATTTGTTTGAATGCATGTGGAATTCAAGTCCGTTTGATAGAAGTTTGAACTTGTTGATTTGTGAAGTTTGTGATTGAAGTGTTTAGTTTTTAAAAGTCTAAGATTGCTTGAGGACAAGCAAAACTTAAGTGTGGGGTGTTTTGATGATGCTAAATATATACATATTTCCCACATCTTTTATTGCCAATTTACTTGTCGTTTATAGTGTTTTCGTATACAAATGTGCGTTCATGGTATATGTTAGTGCATTCAGGTCCAAAACAGGTATTATGCTTGGAATCATTGGAAAACGATTGTAAACTGGACAAATTACACTAACAGATGGAATTGTGAAACAAATGAGGAGACTTGCAGACAAAACACTGAGCAAGGCTTGACATCAACAAGGCAAGACTTGCCACTCCCCTTGGCAAGTCGTGATTTGTGAGAAAAGGAAGGCAAGACTTGCCAATGTATAAGGCAAGTCGTGATTTTGTTAAGGCAAGACTTGCCACTCCCTTTGGCAAGTCTTGATTTTGTTAAGGCAAGGCTTGCCACTCACCTTGGCACGTCGTGACTTGGTGGAAGACATCAGATTTACTTTAGACAAAGATATAATTGTTTAGCCGTCCTTTACACCATCTAATTGGCTGGTTCTCCACTTCAGCAATATTATACAATATTTCAGACGCATGCTCCTACTACAAAACAACACTCCCCAGTTCCATTATTCATTGTCTTCGGAGTTTTCGATCGACCAAGAGCAGAGAGAGCAAAAATAGTTTAGTTTCCATATATTATTTCTCAGTTATTTCATAGTTTTGTTACGTGAATTAATCCTTGTTTTTAAGAAACTCATAATAATATTTGAAGATTCAAGTTGTGTTGAAGAACATCACTGTCGTTTCCATTTCGTTTTGTATCAAGTTATCCATCCGGTAATATCATGTCTTCCCTATTATTTGTATGTTTAATTACCGTTAGCATGAGTGGCTAGTAATTTTATCATCCATCAAGATGATGTAAACTATTTATATGGGTTGCACCATTTTATGAATTCTAGTTGAAATATTTATACAGTGTGTTGAAATCTTAGTGTTTTAATTCCTTATCATTTATCTTTGAATTGTTGGTGATATGCGTATGTTATCAAGTTGACAGGTGATTTTCATATGTATATGATTTTGATTGTTTAGGTATAAACAATTGGGTCTAGTTCATGGTGTGATAGAATTCAATTCATTGATAATAGGGGTTAAAGTATTAACAATCTGGTCTAGTTCATGGTGTGATAGAACAGTTGGTAAACACACTTGTTATCTTAAATAACCAAAACAATTAATTGATTAGGAAAGTTGTATCAAATGTTGATGGTGTCAGTTTGGTATAATAGAACTAGTTAGTTAAGAGACTAAAACATCTTACAAACTCAACGGGTACGGGGGTAAGTGATTTGTTAGAATCTCGGTTATTACTTTCAACATATTAGAATTTGAGCTTAAATTAAAGTGCAATCTATATTTTTAGTGAAACTGATTCTTGGTGGATGACTTTTAAATCGTCTGTATTTTATCTCAACTCATCAATTCCATTGTCCTTGGACAACCATTGCCCCGGTCACACCGGACTCCAATTTAGTTCTGTTAAATTGATTTGTAACAACATTAGTAACTCTTGATAATATAATTTTAATTTTCGTAGTGATTTATTAAACTAAGCAAAATTCTTAACAAACAGTCCCTGTGTTCGAACCTAGACTTACTATTACCTATACTATATACGAACGGGTCCACTGCCCGCGCGTGTGTATAAGTCAGTTTTTTTAGTAGTCTTTGTAATAAATTTTAAAACTAGATTTCACTCATCACTACATCTTAGGATTTAGGGATTTTTTAATAGATGGATTTTATCAAAAATTTTCAATCACCTGCAACACAAAAAAATCAACCCTTATCTTGAAGAAACCCTGCTGCTGTTTCAGGTATGTTTTATTTTATTTTTTCAAAAATATCATTGCTAATTGCGTTTTCATTAATGGGTTTTGGTAAAATCATATTTATGTTTTGATTTCTTGTGTTCTTATGCCCTCAATTATTATTATTTTTTGTTAAATTAATTATTGCTAAAAAAAAAAAAAGGGTATAACCAACATATATAGTTTAGTTTTCGACATGATATTTGTTTGTAGCTATCTGTATATTATTTGATTTATAATCGTCAAATTGTTGAATCTCATTTTGAATGTTTGTATCTATAGTTGAATCATATATGTATATGTCACATTCGATTCAAAAGTAATAATTGTTTGATTCATCTCCAATTTCATACGGACATACCAGTTTGAGGCTTGCATAATCTTTACTCTTTCTTTGAGTTTTTTCTTTTTAATTTGTATGTGTTGTGCTTATAAAAATACATGGGTTTCTACATTAAAAAAGTCGCATTGTTATGCTTGGTGTAGTTTTCTTACTATCTGATTTCATCGTTATATTTGGTCTTGGAAAATTTCATAATGTCTTATCACAAGTCCTGCCAATTTTTTTTATTATTCCTTTTATTTTTTAAATGTGAAGCTTTATTGATTAAAATTGGACATTACAAGTACAAATGTAGGAAAACAAAATCGGGACTGTATTTTGAAATAATGCATTTTTTTAGTAGCTTTTTTTAGATGATTAATGTTACTTTTTAATTACTTCTTTTGGTATTGATTAATGTTAGTCTACAATGAGTTTCACAATTAGGAGCATAATGTACTTTATTTTGAAATAATGCATTTTTAGCATTTTTTAGTAGATTGTTAATAAAACTGTTTTTTTTTCCTGGTTTGTTTGATTAAAGTTTTTGACTTTCTTTTTGAGGGGGGTTCATTAAGAAACTGTTTGTATGAACACCGAGTGTCTTGACTATCTGCAAAGCATCTTTCGTTTTTATCTCCATACCAATGATCATAAATGTTACTTCTTTCCCCCATGTTTCAGGAAGATGGACAAGTTTTCAAAAAATATGGTGTGGAAAAATGTGTTCCCAAAAAGAAACAGCTTGATCCCAGCAGGCATAAGGCAGTGTTCGAAGAAACAGGTTCGAAGAAGCTTGCTAATAGTGCTGCATCTGTACTGAAGGTATGCTAATTTAAGTAGAATTGTAAAATACATTCTCTTTATGCCTGCCACATAGATTGTTAGCCAAAATCAAGTATTAGTTAATAGCAAAGGTCCAAACTCCAAAATATAGAATATAGAAACCATTTTCAATTTCAACCAAGTGTTGTAAATAAAATGTTTTTGGGTGTACAATTAGGGTGTGTTTCATTATAGGAATGGCAATGAAGGAATGACTCACTCCCATAGGAGGTGTTTGGTTCATGTGGTCGGACAGTGAGACTTGATATAATTTATAAATAGTTTTTTCCCGGGGTCATTTAAGGTGATGAACACAAACTAGAGGGCGCCAAATGGGAGGGGGAGTAACTGGTTGAATTGGTCAAACTGGTTTGTTAGCACAGGTCAGTTGCGTTGGGCGTTACCCAAGATTTTCCTTGTAAGTTTAGTAATTTATTTTCTTTGTGATATGATCATTTGTATAGATTCTTGCAGATGCAATGGAACTTGGTAAAACTTTGATGACCATTTATTTGATCCTTGCGAAAGCTGGCAAAGGAACTACTGAAAATGAAAAATGAGTGCATAGGAAAGATAAGAGATTATGAAACAAAGGCTTCTCGAAGACCAAGAGCTGGAACGCTCATTGTTTGTCCGATGGCTTTCCTTATCCAATGGAAGGTATGTCTTCTACAGTTTGCAAAAGGGCAAAATGTACTTTCAGTCAACCTCTACATTAGAGTAATATGTATATTTATCAGGTTTGGGTGTGTGTTTAAATCAAGTTGTGATTATTTTGGCCGTTCGGACAAGGAGTTCATGGTTTCAGCCTTTCAGGTAAGAGTCGTCATAAAGTGACTAGCAATTGACTGATGTGGATGTAGCAGTGAAAAGAGGATCTTTGTTGGCCGTCTGGGTTTTGCCATTGGAGTTTCTTGCCACAACATTTAAAGATGGTGCTTTAATTCCGGGTTTTTGTTTCTGCTCAACAAGATAGATGTGAGGCCATTTTTGATTTAATTTGTTTGATGAAATGTCTTAAAGAAATAAGACTTTCAAGGTATGATTTAAGGTAAAACAAAGGTTGGTGAAAGTTTTATTTTCTTTTCATGGTTGCTCACTTAATATAATAGTTTGCAGGAAATCGAAAAAGAATAGTTTTAAAGATATTCATGGTTGTGTTTCACAATACCTTTCTGGATATCTCCCCCACAACTCACATTTCAAATAATTTCCATGTGATATCATTCCTTTCAACTTCGAAAAAGTCTATTTTTTTTCTTCTCATTTACAGTTCCTATATCTCTTGTAATTCAAGATATCTTATAGCTTCTTTCACATTTATAGCTACCCTTTTTTGAGTTATTTAAAACACATGAACAAAGTTGTATAAGTTTCTTGTATTGGTTTAAAGCACTCAAAAAAGATTTCTTTGCATATTCGGGTAATTGTTATAGTAATGTGCTTTCTTTTATGTTACTAACATTGTTCATTACTATTAAAATATAATAACTCATATGTTCCATATATTTAGACCCACGCACACACATAGATATATCACAACTCACAAGTTTCATGTGTGTTGATATGTGTATGTAGATTCCAAAGCGTTGACAATAGTTTCGTTTTGAGAATATTGCTAATAGCATGTTCTTTGATTTCTTATTTGCAGGCTATCAAAGAATTGATTAAAAGAATTTAAAGTATTGAAACTCAAGGTGTAAGTTTGTCAACTTTGATTTGGCTTTTTAAATTTAGATAAACTAAGTGGTAAATCATATACTTTTTTATGATTGAAATACAAAGGACAAGCAGATAAGGAATTCAGGGTAGAAGTTGAAGCAATTGGTCATGTTTGGGACAGAAACTTAGTTAGCCTCTCTTTTTTCTCGAGGTGTCTTTGTGATGCAAGACCATGGGATTTCTTCACTTACCACCCCTTTGAGGTTTAATGGTGTAGGAAGTCTTTCTGTTACTTTAGTTATATTTTTAACTTCTTTTATTTAAATTTGTTTAACTAACTGTTTTGTGACTTAATCATCTTCCTGATTCCTTTTTTGATATTTTTGGTCACATTTTAAAATAAAATCGTTGTCCTGTATTGTTTTTAGTTTTTTGAAATGGCATACCTGATCTAGGAAGGCTGCTTATATACATGGGTAGAAATTTATACGGTAGCTTTAATTTCTCAATGTAAGCTTATAACTTCTTCTTTTTAGCATTACTCACTATTTTTTTTTTCTTTTCTTATTTGTACTATGTAGGGATTGTCATCTTGCTTATGTAGGTAGCTCGCCTCCTTTGTAATTGAAATATGTCATCATTTAGTCTATATAAAAAAATAGTGTTGCTTATGTAAGTATTATTCCTAAATTAGATAAACAAAATAGCAATTTATTCTTTCTTTTTTATATCAACAGGTAATACATAGCGCCCGAGTACGTAGCCCATGGTCAGTTGACCGAAAAGTCTGATGTCTATAGCTTTGGTCTGTTACTGTTGGAGATCGTCATTGGAAATGGAAAACAACAAAAGCAACACCATGGAATATACTGACAGCTTGGTTGTTGTTGTAAGTATCACAAGATTTTTTATTTCTATAAATTAATTTTCAAGTTACAATTACATCGTTACTTAAGCTTCAAAAACATAAATGGGAAATCACTTTATATTAATTTTTGATATATAAATGGTTGTCCGGAATTGCATTTTGGGGGAGCCTATAGGATGTGAATCATTAGAAAATAGCGTTTGGCAAACGATAAGAAAATAGTGTATTTTTTATGTTTTTGAATGTTGTTTTGACTCATACTTGTATTGTAAGCAGATGCACTTTAAAATGTACATATATTACTCGCAAGAACTCCGTCCGAGGGTACATGTTTTAGTGTGTTTGTTAACCATTGATTGCATGGTAGAAGATAAATTTGATCAACGATTCATTGTAGTGATTCATCATTTAATAAAACTTATTGTATAAATTTTCTGTCGATAACCCCGTATAACACGATATTTAAATGGTATAAAGTAAGGAAACTTGGTGATCGTGTTATCGAAGCTGAGAATTTCTGGTAGCAATGCTAGGAAAATTACTTTCATTCCTAGAATGAAACTTATTCCATCAGACAGAAGAATACCATTTCGGTTTCAAAGAAGATAATTTCCGTTATCAGTTTGTTTTGCAATGACTATCAATAGAAGTCAAGGACAGAGTTTGGCCCAAGTTGATTTGTACTTGAAGAATCCCGTCTTTAGTTATGGCCAGTTGTATGTTGTCCTTTCAAGAGTCAAAACCAAACAATGATTGATTGAAGGTTTTGATTTTGGACAATGATGGCAAGCCTACGAACACCACAAAAAATGTTGTTTTAAGGGGGTTTTGAGTCATCTATAATTTGTTATATATTTATATTTAATCTTTATTTAATTTTAATCAATTTGCAACTTTTTCTTTGTAATAAATATTAAGTGCCTTTAATTTTGTGGACATTTTATTGTTATCTATTTTATTATATACAACTATTTACTTAAAGTTATAACATTGTTTTTATTGCATGTCATTTACGATGAATTAGCTAGAAAACAAATTAGTCCGTGCAACGCACGGGTTTCACCTAGTACCTTATATGATCATGGTTATTCATTTCACGAGGCTTTCCTTATTTTTGCCATAAACTTAGGGAAAAATTTCTATCATTTTTATAGTTAGATTTCGTTTTTCTAATGAGTGTCGTTTGAAGGTGGGCATTTTTAGCAATGTTTTAAAAACCGGTATTTTAATCGAACCAGTTTTCTCGCCGGGACCGGTTGAACCAGCCGGTCGAACCGGTCGGCTTATTTTAATATATATTTTATTTTTTTAATAAAAATACTACTAAACTTGTTACAATCCAACGAAAATAGTTAAAATATAATTACAATCCACTCAAAAATAATACCAAATAGGTATTTCATAACACAATATAAGTTTTAAAGTTCACAAACAATAAAAAATAACATTAAAGTATACAAATCACCATAAAAATAATTCCAAAATAAAAAAAAGAACAAACCGGTTGAACCGGGTAAAACCGGCCAAAACTAACGGTACGCAACAGTGAAAAAACCCGTAAAAAAACCGGTTGACCGACCGGTGCTCGGTTGAACCGGCCGGTTCGAACCGGTTTTTAAAACATTGATTTTTAGTTTGATTTGAACACAGTTTTAATTGGATAAGGATTCATCAAGTTATTCAATTTGATAGATATAGTTAGAGATTCTTTCAAGTTGAAAGAAACTTAAGAGGTAAAGTTAAAAAGATTTTGACCCTTAGATTAAAATCAAGAGTGAGGATTCAAAAATGATTTTAGAGTCTTGATCCTAGTCAAAATCTTTCCAACTTTATCTAAATAACTTGATACCTTTTTCAATTAAAATTGTGTTCAAATCAAACTAAAAATGCCCACCATCAAACGACCACGTATGAGTTGATATCACCCTCCCAATAAACCCCAATATATCATATAATTTCCCTTATCCTTTTCACAACACTAAAACCCTTTCATCCAAACCCCCATTTACCATAGATGTTCCTCTTTCACCATTTTCCCACCCTTTCTTTATCCAACCCCAATCACCACAATCCACCACACCGCCACCGTCTCCCACCACCCATCTTCCACCGCACCACCACCACCACCACTTTTGCCATCAACAGCAACCGCAACAATAATGGCAGCAAATACTATCCAAACCCAGCTGACATTGACCCACCTGAAGCACCTGAAGATACTATGCATGGTGTCTCTAAATTCAAACAACTTGATTTAAGAATTTCACGTGCTAGAAAAGCTCAAGATGCTCAGAATCAACAAGACCAATCTATTTTCTTGAAAGCTATTGAAAATGTTGAAGATGCCCCTGATGATGATGATAATAAGAAGGCTAATGATGATTCTGATGATGGTGATTTGTATTCTGAAATTGATGATTCTATTGCTTTGAAAAGAAAAGAGTTCGTTAAAAAAGGGCTGTTGAAGCCTAATCCCAAGATTAAGAAAATTGAGGTAAGGATTATAAAGATTGTATCTTTTCTTTCTTTTTTTGTGTTTTGAGAATGCGCACTTGAAATTTTTGGTTATTATTTGTGAACATTGGTAAAAAGATTGTATTTTTTTTTCCCGTTGTCTATAAATGTATAACTAGCCCATTATCACCAACATGAACAAGAAAGAAGATAAATCAAGTAACACTACGGTTAAAAGGACATGGGTTGGGATTGAACCCTGGCCCTCCGCTTTTATGCTGCGTGTCCTCCTCCGTTAAGACCATTAGGCTACCATCGTCGAGACTTGTCTTTATAGAATACCCATTTGAAATGTGTACTTAAGGTTTTTCTTTAAATTTGTTATGTTCATAAGATTGATCCCTTCTTGTGTGTAGAGTATACCCACTTGAAATTTGTAGTTAAATAGTGATATTGAACTTGTTTTCATGTTAAAATTTTGAATCTTTATTTATATTTAGTTTAGTATAAGTTTAAATTATGCATTATGTTTGTCAATTTTGTAGAAAATGATAAACAAATTTTGGTTTTGTGATCATAATTTATCAGGGATTTGTTGATGTGGTTGCTTGTAATTCTTGATATTGGATTAAGAATTGCAGGTGTTAATTTGTGTGTGTTTAGTACTTATGAAGCTCTTAATATGTCCCATTAGTTCCATTAGGTCTCTTTGGTCCATTTTAGGCCAATTAATGGCATTTAGGCTCACTCTACTTGTAATGAGATCTGTTTAGCTTGATTCCGGTTTGTTTTATTTCCAACATATATGTTACATTCTTAGATAGATATATGTAAATATTCATACACATGTACAATGTGTGACTATGCTATATATATAATCTAGTCAGAGACTTTCATAGTTTTTAGCTGTATATCCACATAGTCTTTATCAATCAAATAGTGATAATCCCACAATCATATCTATTACATTATCTCTGTCCAAAATTAGCCAATTTAACTTGATGGCCGATTTTGGGCAACGGACGAGGGTGTTCCTCTGTGAATATATGAGACTAGTTTGAGAGTATGCAACTACAAGCAAATCCCTGAAAGTTGATTACTGTACTCTCTATACGCACACACAAATCTTTTTAATAAAGGGATTAGATAATCTTGTAGTTTATTTGAGAAAAATAAAAGTTAGTTATCTTGATTTATAATAAGAAATAAATAAATTCAAATAATTCAAATGATGAAAGCCACTTTGCAATTAGTATAAAAGATTTGATCAATGTCTAGGCTTACATTGTGAACTATTACGTCTTTGAAGTTTCTTGATGTCAAGGCTTTTTGTCTATAAATTGCAACCTTTTACCAATAATTTTAGCACTTTAGCATAATGCATAATCTTTTACTATGGAATTTGAAATAATGCAATCTTATGCAGCCAAAGGAGGAGGAAAAAGATGAAGTGGTAGATGAATTGCAGTCACAAGAAGAAGATGATTTGGAGGAAATTGAAGAACTCGAAGGACTAAAAGGAACCGGTGAGGATTCAGAGATGGAAAGTTCAGATATTGAGATAGATGACGATCTGGTTACCGGTGATTCATCATATAAGTCTCCATTTGAATCTGAATTTGATGCTTTTCGTAAAGGAGAAGTTAGAATTGTAGAACCTAAATGTAAAATGACATTAGCTGAGCTTTTAGACGAGAGTAAAGTCGTACCTGTTTCAGTTTTGGGCAATTTAGAGATCGAGATCACAGGGATTCAACACGATTCAAGATTAGTTGAACCGGGTGACTTGTTTGTATGTTGTGTCGGGGAAAAAACCGATGGACATTTGTTTTTAACCGAGGCTGATAAAAGAGGGGCGGTTGCAGTTGTTGCTAGTAAAGAAATAGACATTGAAGAAACACTGGGATGCAAAGCGTTAGTGTTAGTTGAAGATACGAGTTTGGTTTTAGCAACTTTAGCAGCTTCGTTTTATAGGCACCCGTCAAAGAATGTAGCCGTGATCGGGATCACAGGTACAAATGGAAAAACGAGCACTGCGTATTTGATTAAAGGGATGTATGAGGTGATGGGATTAAGAACTGGCATGATAACAAATGTGGCTCATTATGTTCATGGTGAAAACCAATTGGAGACAAAAAATACGATCCCGGATGCTGTTTCCCGCCAAAAGTTAATGGCCAAGATGATCCACAATGGGACAGAAGCTTTAGTCATGGAAGCTTCTTCTCACGAGCTTGCGTCGGGAAAATGTGACGAGGTTGATTTTGATATTGCAGTTTTCACGAACTTAAGTAGGGACCATTTGGATATTCATGGGAGTGAGGAAGAGTACAGGAATGCTAAACTTAAGTTGTTTTCTAGAATGGTGGACCCCACACGGCATCGGAAAGTTGTCAACATTGATGACAAACATGCCCCTCTCTTTATCGCCCAAGGAAATCAAGATGTTCCTGTTGTGACGTTTGCAATGGATGACAAGAAAGCAGATGTACATCCGTTACAGTTCGACCTTTCTCTCTTTGAGACGCAAGTTTTGGTGGATACGCCTCAGGGTATTTTGGAGATATCATCTGGGTTACTTGGGAGACAAAATATATACAATATTCTTGCAGCTGTGGCTGTTGGGATTGCGGTAGGGGCACCATTGGAAGATATTGTTAGGGGGATTGAAGAGGTTGATGTAGTGCCGGGTAGATGTGAGTTGATTGATGAGGAACAAACGTATGGGGTGGTTGTTGATTACGCAAACACCCCTGATGGTTTATCAAGACTTCTCGATAATGTTAGGGAACTCAATCCGAAAAGGATTATCACGGGTATGAGAACATACATAGTTTAATAACAGTTTTTATTTAGTTGCGAAAAACCTAAAAACCCTGACATTACTTTCAGTTATTGGTTGTCCGGGTGAGACGGAGAGAGGGAAACGACCCGTGATGACAAAGATCGCTACAGACAAAAGTGACATTACCATGTTGACATCCGAAAATCCAAGAAACGAGGATCCACGTAAGTATTTTTGAACCATAATTATAGAATCCTTATTTTCTTAGAAAAATATGCTCATGGAAAACTTGTCTACCAGTTGATATATTGGACGACATGTTAGCGGGCATAGGATGGACTATGCAGGATTATTTAAAGCATCAAGCAGATGATTACCATCCGCCACTTCCAAATGGTCATAGAGTCTTCCTTCATGATATCAGAAGGGTAGCCGTTCGTTCTGCTGTTGCCATGGGCGAGGAGGGAGATATTGTTGTAAGTATTTTTTTATAAAAAAAAGCTGGTAGGGTTGGGTTCGGGCCTGACTCCTAGCTTGTTGAGATGTGTGTGTGACTCTAGGTTCGGGCCGTGTGTGTTTTAAAATAAGTTTTCATGCTATTATTTTGGTGTAGGTGGTTACTGGAAAAGGCCATGAGACATACGATACAGTAGGGGATACAACAGAGTTTTTTGATGACAGGGAAGAATGTCGAGAAGCATTGCAGTATGTTGATGAACTACATCAATCGGGGATCGACACTAGTGAATTTCCATGGCGGTAATTTGGTTTTACATTCAGAACCTCCGTTCTTTTAGAATAAACTTTTGGGCAAGACTAATATCCATTTGAAAATAATTGTGAAACGTCAAATACAACGTTGGTAATCCGGCTCTTTCTCCATGTTGCTGCAGGTTGCCCGAAAGCTATTGAGCTAGTTTACAAACCAAGTATATCGAGCCTTTCCAGAAACAAGTTCAAGGCTCACCATGTGAGAAAGGGCTTACATGTCGTCTACTCCAGGGTCTTTGTATCTGCAGAAAGAAAAAAAAAGGGTCTTTTTCTAACAAGAAAATGCCGTTTACTGTAGCTGATGTGTGGTCCGTTGAAGTTACAGTTTTGCAGGAATGAAACAAGGTGAGTTTGAATCTTTTATTTTGATAAGAGATAAATGTACAAGGGGTCGACTGTTAGGTAATTAACTTAAATAGTGCCAGGTATTGCTTTTTGGTGTACGTTACTCGTGGGTATATTCATATTTGGTGTACGTTACTCGTGGGTATATTCATATTTGAAGGTAGTAAATGTAGATGAAGAGGTTAAGATAGTTATGTAGATTTCAGTTTGAGATTTTGTTATGTTTCAAAGAGTTGTTCAAGTTGTGAGCTGTAGAGGTATCGTATTGGAGAGGCATTATGTAGTTCTCAGTCGAATTTGCAACACTTTGTATTTTTGTCATAACCTTTTCGATGCACAGCAAGTCACAAAAGGGCATAGTCATTATTACATTATAAAGTCTTGAATAAGGTACAATATTATGGCAGCCTCAATTTTAGATCAAATATACAAACTACCATCAATGCAATCGTTATCATTACAGTTACATTTTTTCTCCCGACTAAAATATGGTTACCAGGTAGATCGAATTTGTAGATGCAAGTGTTATTACTTTCATTTTCATGGAAGTTACTGGAAAGATAAATAAACGTTGAGTAGTTAAGACTAAAGTGCAAAACACATAGTAGTACTTTGTTGCATAAGTGTAACCAGGCCCGGGTTCTCAAGCTTTTAAATTTTAATCTGATATGTTCCAAAATAGACAGTCCCAATGGTGTCTTACTGTTTCACATTATCTTCTCGTCAACCATGGATGTTTTTTGTTCTTCAATAACCAGCGAATGAACAGCGTCTATATGTAACAAACTTGGTGGGTGGGGATGGTTCTACGCCGATGGCGCAGCACTTTGCTACGTTTTTTAGTTTCATGTTTGTGACTTGTGAGGATGGTCTAAATCGTGTGGCTTACGAAATGGGAAGTGATATCCGTGTCATTTATTTTAGAACGAAATGCATTTTTAATCCTTATATTATCACCCCGTTTGCAAGAATGGTCCAAAATTATGCAAAGTGGCGTTTTTAGTCCCTGTGATATCACCCCGTTTGCAATCTTGGTCCAAATAGACGGATCCGTCAATTTTCTATCGTTAAGGAAATCATGTGCCCCTCACGTGAGGGACAATATTGTCTTTATACACAAAAAAGACCATTCTTGCAACTAGCTCAAAATATACACACATACATAGAAATCAAAATCTAAACATCACACATATGTAAAAGATCTGCAACTTTTTTTCCCCAACTTAAAAATCAAGATCTATAACTTCTTTTTCTTCCTTTTCTTTAACAATAATTCTGATTGAATTTTTTATGACCACCACCACCACTACTACAACTAAATCCGGCCACAACCACCACCACTCAGCCCCTCCACCTCAGCATCATTACCGTCGTCACTCATAGCCATCACTACCACACTATCGTCCTATCCACAACAAACAACCACCATAGCCATCACACACACACACACACACACACACTCTCTCTCTCTCTCGCGCGCGCGCGCGCCATATATACATATATCTATATATCTACATCTAGCTGAAAATATAGTATCTTTGATTGGGTTTTGTGATGAGATCATTATAAACAAGATCCGCAATTAGAGAATGGATTCAAATAGATCGGTGTAGTGTTTGAGATTGTGATTGTGATTGTGATTGAGCAGCGATGAGAGAAAAGAGGCGTTGATGGAGATCGGTATAATGTTGCTTACACCTCATTTATATCTATCTATGTGTGTGCGCGTATTTATAGGTTTGTAAGCATATGTATACGTTTTGCTGATTGTGATTATTATAGACTATAGAGACAAAAGAGTTTTTTTTTTTCTTCTTTTTGTAATTGAGGATGAAAACACAGTGTTGAAAGAGGATGAAAACACATTTTTTGGTTTATATGATTTTGAAAGTATATAGATCTTTTGGAAGATACGGATGAGTTTCATTCTTTTGTAACAACACGTTCTATCATATATTTATTTGTATTTTGGGCTGTAATGGATGTATTCATATAAAGATGTTAATCTGGGTTTTTTGTTTAAATGTGAATGAAGAAGATTGAAATGATGATGATAAACAGGTGTATATAAAAAATCAAATAGTTTTATGGTTTATTGAAATAACAGGTATATGATCTTGATCAAATAGTTTATTGATATAGATATAGATATAGATATGGTGTTTAATATAGATCCGATTTGATGATGATGATATATGTATTTGAGTTAGTTGCAAGAATGGTCTTGTTTGTATGAATAGACGAAATGTTAACTTTGGACCAAGATTGACACAAAGACTCACTTATTGTACCAAAATCGTCACTTTGCATGTGTTTGAACCAATCTTGCAAATGGTGTGATACCACAAGGACCAAAAATGCATTTCGTTCTTTATTTTAATACTTTTACCACAAGCATGCTTTACTAATTTATACCGTCTACTATATTTGTTGTACATAATGATAGATATATAAAAAAAGGATGACTAACCTCTCTTACGAAATGGACGCACTAGATCTAGATTGGGGTCCAACAGGTGGGGAGAGCATTCCCAGACACAAAGTTGTATTATTGGCTCTATGTATGTAGAGATTTTAGACTAGAAAAATGATTTGTTAGCAGGGGTGGTCAAGCTCTTGATCTTATGCATTTTTCAAAAAAGAGATTTTAAACTAGAATCACCAGTGAGCATAATAGTGGGTCGACCAATATAATATTAAGAAAAATTCAAAAAAGATGCTCATGTCCAGCGATCTGATCGAATTGAAGGCTCGGTTCGTATGTGGGTTCATGGCCACATGTCTCTTTTTCAATGAATCACCATTTATTAAATTTTAATTTATTTTATATATATGTATCATATCATACAACCCAATCCAATGTATTCGTAAACTTGTATCAAAATTTGAATGAATTTTATTTATGCAATAATTGATCTGCCCAATATGGTGGCAGTCGTTCTACTTTTTACAAAATTGATTATTATCATTTATTATATTATTTCGAGTATAATAATTTTTTAAAATTAGTTAAATTTCATAACAACTCCACGGTGGCTTAACGGTTATCAACCTTGAACCTCTTTTCAAGATTCAAACCTAGCTAGTTACAATCTTGAAGGTAGCCAAAGAAATGTTCAGAAATGGTCATGGATAACCCGGTTAGGCCTCATCGTTTGAGTTAAAAGGACTCGCATTTCCCTGGTAACCCGAATAGGGAAAACCTTACCCGTTTAAAATCAATTAAATTCCATATGAAAAATGAAATGGAAGAACTTATATAGCCTTAGGGTGGTAAACGAGCCAAGTCGAGCTCGAGCCACCTAAGCCCGACTCTTTTATTTTCAAAGAGCTCGAGTTTAACCATTAATGACTTCATATTAGACTTGAAATATATATTTTTAAAGAACATTATAAATTAAAACTACGTGTTGATCAACAACTTTCTTACATTTGTTTTTCATTTTAATTGTAATCCCATTAGAGACTTCAGATTGTTTTGCATAAAAATTCAAGCTCAATCGCTAACGGCAATTTTGAGGAATTTCTTAGTTATGTGACTCGATTTTTGCTTGGAAAAACTTAGAAATATGGTCAAGGTTTTCGGTATTGAGTATTGACAGATTCTTAACAATTACTTATAAATAATACTTAATATTTAGCTGTTTTAATTGAAAGAATTTAAAAAATATGTCTCAATATTTATCCATTTAGTCTGTGTAAACATTGTGTAGCTGGTTCACTTATTATTGACTTTTTTTTTCTTCTTATTGACAATTTTCAACATCTCACGGTATGTCATAACCTATTATCCCGTACGTGCAAGATTGGATATGGTCGTTGTTGTGAATTGTGATACATATTTGTGAGTATTAACTTGGGGGTATTAAAGTGCTAACACCAGATATCATGAAGGACAATAAAGTAAAACATGACAGATACACACTACAAACCTTCCCCAAGTGTACCGGTTTTATTCCGGCAGGATCCGGACAAGATCTTCACAACCACGTCGTATTCATCTCATGTTTCACGTCACTCTTCTTCAGCTCACAAACTAACTTTAATTGCCTTTTGCAACTTGACACACACACACACACACATATCTAAACCCATCACTTTTGTTACCCACAACACACACTGCTATATATATATATATATTGTATATATCTTGAAAAGTGTGATGCAGTGAGTAAAAGATTATCATGGGTTTTATGAGATATTGTTGGTTTATACCATTAGTTATTGTTTTGTTTAGTAACAGTCATACCCAAGTGACTGCTGGTGACATTGTTCATGATGACAAATTGGCCCCCAAGAAACCTGGTTGTGAGAATGATTTTGTCCTGGTAAACATAATGTTACACTCCTACTTTTTATTTTACTAAATTTGTCTCTTTTTGCCGATAAAAAAAAAACCCACTAAATTTGTCATTTTTAGTTGATATATTTATTTAATTTATGAACTGGGTACACTTTATTTGTTTGAAAGTTATTGTCTTTTTTGATATGTGATAAATTGTTTGCGAGGTGTTTGATCCATATATTGGATTGCATGTTTATATCTAATGATTTGAAGAAAGTTTTAGTTATGTTGTGTATTGTGTTTACATATTTGAAGTGACATTATAGCTCAACTGTGTTTTATATACTTGAATTTGAATTTTATTTAAGTATTAAAGTAATAGTGGTAAGGTGTCTAAAGGTCTCGAACCTCACTGGGTAAACATTTGGGATGACAGGGTACATCAGAGCCAAAGGCTTGACTTTTCTTGTGTACCCTGAACAAGGATCTTTAATCCGGTTACCCGTTAATTTAAATATTAAAGCAAGTTATAGCTTCATTGTATTTGTATATAGAGATAGAGATAGAGAAGAAATATAGGTTTTCTTATTGAAGGAGAATATCAGAATATCCACACATTTTCCTCGAGGGAAATTATTCGTACACCACAAAGTTTGCTTCATGCACCGCTGTCATCGTTTTAATATGTCTATACAGTTTGCTTTAAAAAGTACAATGTGATGGATGAAGTACTTTTTGTGGTGTAGGAATCACCCCTATTACTTTGATCTGTATGTCCACAATGAGACTATAACCCACAATGGCACAACCTCTTGAATCTTGATTGATGGATACCTCTAATACCGCTAGGCTATAGGGCCTCTGTTTACGAAGATAGAGGTTTGAAGTACGGTTATAGCATGACTGTGTTATATTGAGAAACTTATATTTACATATTTGAAGTTTATTCAGTTTAAAAAAGGCTTCATCTTATATTTAATTTGAAGTGCTTTTTTTAATCCCATTTTACTCTAGTTTCTGTCCAAAGCTATGTCACATTTTTTATGTTCAATTTTAAATAGCTTAGTTATATGTTGTGTTCGTCTACTGTTTTCTTTAGGTAAAAGTTCAAACTTGGGTTGATGGTGTGGAAGGTGCTGAATTCGTCGGTGTTGGTGCTAGATTTGGAACTACCATTGTATCTAAGGAGAAAAATGCAGATCGAACGAAAATTACACAATCAGACCCTCGTGATTGTTGCAGTCCACCAAAGAAAAAGGTCTCTTTCTGTTGGATTTTAGATGTTAATCAGAAACTCATACAGTCTTCAATATATTTGCTGACAAAATTGAATTCCACTTCTCATAAACAGTTGATTAATGCTAACCTTTTTTTTGTCGTGCGGCAGCTTACGGGTGATGTTATCATGGTGACCCGAGGTCACTGCCGATTCACAACAAAGGCAAACATTGCACAAGCTGCTGGTGCTTCAGCAGTCCTTATAATAAATAACCAAAGAGGTAAGCAACGGCTGGTTGTATTATAAAACTTGAAGAGATCCGAATAGCGATTTCCTTTACATGATGTCTCTTGCAGAATTCAAGATTTCATTTTTACTAGAAAGAGTTCAATTTAAAACTATATATGTGCATGTTATCATTGACAAACAAATTCAAAGGTGTTTGGATATGCGTTTTCGAAGCGATTTTTGCGACTTTAGGAATTATAATTGGATCATTGGTTGATTAAAGCTAGGGTAAGATAAGTTTATGTTTATTATGAAAATCAGTTTTCTTATGGGAACTTCATACTTTACCTCTCTCATTAAAAGACTAGAATCGTAATCAGCTTTTGCAAAACTCTCGGAAGACAAGTCCATTTTAGTATTTTACAAATGTCAAGCATTTTACTTTAAGTCTTTAACCATGTCCCAACTCATAAAGTCATAAGTCAAAAGCAGCAACTTTATGGTATGGAAGAAGTACTGTCTAGAAATGGATTGTATCTAACATTTTCCCCTTCTTTTGTGTGACCCTTTAGAACTCTATAAGATGGTTTGTGAGTCTGATGAAACTGATCTAGACATACACATCCCAACCGTCATGCTTCCACAGGATGCCGGTTTGAAGTTAGAGAGAATGTTGTCAAATCATTCATCAAGTAAGTCATTTTGTGTTATTATCATGGTGACAAAGTGGGGTTGGACAGGTTGAGTAGCGGGTAAAATGGGTCTGGTCAAAATGGATGATCTTTTATACGGTCAGGTTGGGTATCTCAGATTTTGAATAAATCATTAGAATGTAAAAGACAATTATCAAGTATGCTATTTCAGTGTTTAGCTACATTTTTTTGAATAAAATGACCATCAAGCGTATTCTTTTAAGCTTGATTTTTATTACCTATTTGACCCGTTAGAGATAATAACATAACCCGAATCAACCCAATCTTCAGTATTTGAGTCTAAAATGCCACTTCTAATAGTTATTCTGCCTTTAACTGCTTATTTTCATCATCTTCATGCTACATTTTTCTGAAAGTTTTCAGCCACAATCTAGTTTCTGTGCAGTTGTACTCACCACGAAGACCGGTTGTAGACATAGCCGAGGTATTTCTATGGCTGATGGCAGTTGGTACCATATTGTGTGCTTCTTATTGGTCTGCATGGAGTGCTAACGAAGCAGCTATAGAACATGATAAATTACTTGAGGTAAGTCAAGTATTCTGTCTATTTTTGAAGCTAGGCTGTTCTACATGGCGAGCATTGAGGTTTGAGGTGTCTGGTTCTTGTAGGATTTTTCGAGGGACCTTTCAAACACAAAGTTTTCTGGTACAAGTGGCGTCGTGGAAGTCAATACAAAATCAGCAATCTTGTTTGTAATCGTTGCTTCTTGCTTCCTGGTTCTCCTTTACAAGTTAATGTCCGAATGGTTCATTGAACTTTTGGTGGTCATCTTCTGTGTAGGAGGTGTAGAGGTATGTGAACTTTAAATTGAGTCTGAATATTAAGAATCAGTGTTTGACTGTTGAAGGTTGAATCGTTCAGATTGTTTGAACAATCAACCGAGAAAAATGTCCTAGCATGTTTATTTTGTATATTTACCCTTGTTAAACTAAATATTTTAAAAGTTTTCAAATTAACTAAAATACAAATTTACAACAAAATCAATAGAAAAATAAAGCAATACTAAAAACAAATTTGATTAAATACCTATTTTCTGCATGCAGGGATTGCAAACATGCATAGTTGCTTTGCTATCAAGGTACAATCTTTCTTCTCTTAGTATTTGTCTTTGATCGTATTATAAATCTTATGTAATATTCTATAAAGAAGTAATTTATTGAATAAGATAAAAGATTAGTGACTAATTTGTCTTTGGAGCCTTGTGACAATTGACATATATGTATTCAAATTTTCAGGTGGTTCAAACATGCTGCACAATCTTTCATTAAAGTACCGTTCTTTGGAGCTGTTTCATATCTTACCTTAGCTGTTTTGCCATTCTGCATAGTCTTTGCTGTTCTCTGGGCAGTGTATCGCGAATCTAAGTTTGCGTGGATTGGTCAAGATATACTTGTACGTCAACTTTACATATAAGACCAACATGCAGGATATTATTAATCAAGTTTGACTAATGATAATTTTTGTTCATTCCCTCAGGGAATTGCACTGATAATTACGGTACTTCAGATTGTGCATGTACCTAATCTCAAGGTAAGATTTTTGCTTATTCAAGCATTGGATATTGTTGAATAAGGGTATTCTAGACATTTAACAAATCATATTCTAACAATAGTATCTCAAAATAATGTTGTTTGTGTTTTGTGGCTCAGATTGGAACGGTTCTGCTAGGTTGTGCCTTCTTGTATGACATTTTTTGGGTTTTCATTTCCAAGAAATTATTCCATGAAAGTGTGATGATTGTGGTATATCAGCCTTGTTCCTAATTTCTCACTTGTCAACTGCGTTTTGTTGCTAAAAGCCAAACTAATTTAGTGCGATTATTATCTTTTTAGGTGGCTCGTGGTGACAATAGTGGGGAGGATGGTATCCCAATGCTATTAAAGATACCACGCATGTTTGATCCATGGGGTGGCTTTAGTATCATTGGCTTTGGTGACATTCTCTTACCTGGTTTACTAATTGCATTTTCCCTTAGGTTTGTAGTCTTATTTTAATACGTTTTATATAAAAAGCTAAAAAACAAAAAAGTATTGGCAGGTCAACCCAACATAACCCGACCCATTCTGACCCATCCTCAAGATTGATCTGAACCCATTTTGACCCGTTATCTGACCTGCCTATTTCTCTGGCAATAGATTTTAAAGAGTGGACCTTTACCTTATATAAAGGGTAGAACCTTTTGATTGAAAAACATGTTTCAGATACGATTGGTTGGCGAAAAAGCGCATTCGAGCTGGATATTTTTTGTGGGCGATGTTTGCTTACGGACTAGGTAGGAAAGATCTATAACAAGGCTTATTGTTTTTATTTCCTGGTTTTCTTCTTGTAGAGTCTGCCTGCAAAAATTTGTATTGGTAGATATGTTGAAGAACATTCTGAATGAGATCCTATGAAATTAAACACAGGTCTCCTTGTAACTTACATAGCATTGAATCTGATGGATGGCCATGGTCAACCGGCTTTGCTATATATCGTTCCTTCCACTCTTGGTAATGTTCGTTTTGAACTTGAATCTTAATATTATGATATGTAGATAATTCTCAAGTTAAAAGATAGTCTTTAAGAACATTGTCGCATAATGAGTCAACATGTGATGCAGGGACCCTTTTGTCATTGGGAAAAAAGAGGGGAGATCTCAAGATTCTATGGTCAAGTGGTGAACCCGAAAGGGAATGTCCACATGTCCGGCTCGGGCACTCTCATGCACCAGATGAGTAGAAAAGTAGTTATGTTTATCTGTAATTAACAGTGTGTCTGATGTCAAACTGTTCATCTATGCTGTAGAAAAAGCCAATGGTGAAGATAAAAAATGTTAGGGTTGTTAACTGAGCCTAACTTTAATGATCATATATTCACTCTCTCTTTCCTTCCACCGGATGAGCTATGGAATCGACTTGTCGAGTTAACTCGGTTTTGGATTGTGTAAGGAAGTTATCATGGATGTAAAATATTTCTAGTATCATATTGCATATTACATAAATGTTTGTTACATTGACTTTAAATTATACAAGGTTAAGATGATAAAGCATTACATTAAAATAGACTAATGTGTATAATCTATATTATCAATATCAATAAAGAATCTGACAATTAACCAACGGATTTATATCCTAATAAAATCAACATCAAAATCATAATGCATGTATTATTTATTCATCATAAGCTTCTGTCATTAGCTTTGAATCCATATTATATTTAGTTTGATAATATCCACTTCGATACATTATGTTGTTCCTATTATTTTAATGTTTAAGTCAACATTTTACCTGTTGTTGCCATGTGTTAGAGCACTGGTATGGGGCCGGGGTTGATCGGCCATCGCCCCTTCTCGATGTCAAAGTGGCTCGAGGTTGTCGGTTTTCCCAGGCTGATCCGCAAATATTAAAATATACTCAATAAAGGAGTATTTTTGGTCGTTATGGAAAATACAAGTAAACGTAGGAAAACTGATGTGTAGTTGTGTACTGATATAACGTACTAGGTCGTAGGATCTTACATACCCGACACTATGTTAATTTTATTATTATTATTTATAGAAAAAGTAAGTGGAAAATTCTATACTATACAATTACATTGCTCTCATTGGTTGGTGGTATTTGGCTGGCAGGCTGCTGCTTTCTGCCTGCTTTTTTTTATTTATTTATTTATTTATTTTTAGTCATGTTTTTATTTAATGTTTATTTTTTATTTGTTCTTTACTAGCTGCAATTAAATACATCTAACTTTGGGTCTTAACTTTTCTTTTTGTTGCTTTCATTGGTTGGTGGCAGGCTGTTGTATAGCTGCCAGTGAGGCTGTCTACTTGGTTTTTTTTTTTTTTAGTCATGCTTTTACCTAATGTTTATTTTCATTTGTCTTTACTTTCTGCAATTAAATACATCTAACTTTGGGTCTTATCTTTTCTTTTTGAGTTTTTTTAGTTTTAGTTTTTCTTTTTTCTTAAAATTTCGGTTTTGCCAATTATTATATTATGTTTTTTTTTTTTTAATTTCACATATGCACTTACCTAATGTTTATTTTCTATTTTTTACAATTAACTATATTTAACTTTGGGTTTTTGCTTTTCGTTTTGGGTTTTTTTTTTTTATTTAAAATTTTAGCTTTTTTTAATCATGTTTAATTAATGTTTACTTTTCATTTGTTATTTGTTTTGTACAATTAACTATATCTAATTTTGGGTTTTAGCTTCTCTTTATGTGGTTTTTTTCCCCCGAAATTTCATTTTTGACAATTATTATATGTTATGTTGTTATCTCGCATATAATAAGATATTATATAAATGTTATTAAAGTGTCATTGTTTTGGTTAATGTAACTATTGACAAGACATTATATTAATGTTATCGAAGTATCATTATTTGCATTAATAAAAGTATTAGTATATTTTATGTCCGTACATAAAATTATACCGTTTTTATAAAAGAGTCATTAGTTGCTTTAATATAAACACTATATTGCGATCAACTGCTTTTTAGGTTAGAAAAACGATACCCGCAGCAACACGATGACATAACCTCCTCGTTATTACACATATACATGTGGTAAAAAAATAAAATAAATTATGTGCAAATCACTCAAAAAAGATTCAACCTTTTACATGTACGTGACTTAAGTCCTTAACTAGTAAATAACTATTTAATCTATTTAAAACATATCTTTATGTATGTATACCTCCTTGAAAAATGTAAGGTAAACTAAATTAAATATTGGATTTTGTTATTCTTTAACCCTTAGTATGAATAACACGCAGTAGAATGTTGTACATTAAAATAATTATTTTTAAAAATAATTTTCAACCGTCATATATAACATTTTCTCGCCCTTTTGAGTGCACCCAGCGGTCTTGTCGGTTTGTTCCTCCCTTCTCGTCGGTTTACTGACACCATAGGCAGTGTCTCGTCGTTTTACTTCATCGATTCCCATCGTCTTTAACCAACGAGCATTTGACGAGCTATGTGGGTCCCCCTTTCACATCTGACCGTTTAAATATAAAAAAAATATGGTGTTTAATTAATAAAATAATAAAGTAATGAGGAAGTGAATAAATATTGTTAGTAGGGGTGTGTCAGTTTAAAATTCAATTTAAAAGTACCGAAATAGGACTGATGTAACAAAACTGACGAGCAATGACTTATCGGGAGGAGTTATCTATGGTTCTTAGGGTGAAGGGTGTGGTTGCTACCATGCCAAAAATTGGAATGGCCACATCCAGTCATATTTTGCCATGTAGCTTATTCCAAAACATGTCAATTCTTGCCAAATCAAAAGCTATGGTTGTCAATCCATGCCAATTCTCATAATTATTTTTTTAAATAAAAACATGACCAAGATAGGTAAATACCATATGTTAGATAGTATTCTCGTTTGTACTGCCGACCATTGACCCCGAAGCTACACTAAGGAGCCCAACTGTGCATTTCAGGAGTAAACAATGGTCATTGCATGATAGCATTTATATTACCAAGGTAGCTTTTACCCATACAAAAAATCCATAAATCCTGTGACGCCACTACTTCAAGAATGATTATCGGGAATTGATGATCACCCTTATGATATTGGCCTAGTAAAGCCAATGGGCAATTTCTCCAAACCCAATGTGTATAATCAATGCTACCGATCATGCTAGGGAAATGATGTTAATCTTTGTGCGCCTCATATAAGCGAGCAATATCGTGGCTAGTCGGGGAACGTATAAACTTCTCACTATATAATCTAATTATAGAATTGCAAAAAACCTTTAGACATCCGTGAGAAGTCCTTGTAGACATAGCCAAAGTTTCATCATAATTGTCCACCACGTTACCGTATGCTAGTTGGCGTAGTGCTCACGTGCACTTTTGAATTCATGTGAAATTTTTTTGCCCTCTCGCGTCACATCCTTTCTGAAACCATTCAAATTGAGCAGTGATATCTTTTCTTTTTTTATTTTATTTTAAGAACAATGACTTCAACATACGATATCTCAAAACGACAAGTAGCTTCATCAAAAGTCAGCTCGTTTGCAAAGTAGTTGTTAACCAACTCCATATTTGCCTTTTCACTATTACGATAAATCGATCTTCTTGTTGTAGAAGATGAACTGGTATCTTCTTCTTTCAACCGCAATAACAACCATTGTTAAAAACTCAAGCCCGCTAGAATCAGTCGACGTTGGATATTCTGGAAGTGCGAATTCTGGAATGATTATCTCGGGTATATCATTGCCGGACATTCTTTTTAGGTGTAAGTGAATAAAAAAATTTTGGTGTAAAAGTGAGTTTTTGTAGTTTTGGTTGAAAAAATGAAGGTCCAGATGTTGAATTTATAAGTGAAAGGTATAAATTTTATTTTTATTTTTAAAAGCAAGCTCCCGAAACGGTCAAAAAAGGGAAAAAAAAAGGTCAAAAAACATGCTCCCTCAGGCTCACAACAATCACAGTCATCGACATCTCTATACCGATATTCCTTACCGGTACCGCATGCCGCTCGTTGTCGTTGGATAGGGGGCGGTGTTACCGCATGGCAATGTGTAATACCCCTGAATATGCCGCCCATACTTTTCATCCGTAGATCATCTTTAAGGAATTAAGGGTATGTGAAATGGAAAGGTGTAAAAAGAAAAAAAGTAAGTAGCACCAAATGTTGTTTTCCATGGGTTTTGAGTCTCAATGCTGTCTACGACAGTGTATGGGGGAGATTGTGATGTGGACAGTCTTACCCCTACCTAGAAGTTGCTTTCAGGTTCTACCTAAAGTTGGAAAAGACCTCTGACCTTGCAAGGAGTGAGGATCGAATCTTTGACCTTTATCTCCAAAGATAAGGATGTTAACCACTTGATCTAACCTTAAAAAAGTGAAAAGAAGATGAAGAGTTATGGTGGGGAGGTGAAGAGGATATGTAAAATGGTGGGTGAATGGTTTCACACTTTCACTTATTGGGTCTTGCACGAACTGGCATTATTTTCTAACAAATAACTCAACAAAAGCTCAATGTATAAAAAACTTTTTAGCAAAGAGCAGACATAGTTTTTGTGAAATTCTTGTAACCTTAAACATATAACCCGTGACGA
>JAOEHQ010016568.1:0-15246 GCA_025447715.1 Asclepias incarnata
GTTCCATACCTAAGCTTAGGTATGAGACAACCTTATATTCACTTTTGCCTATATATATATATATATATATATATATACTAGTCTTAATACCCATATGATCTACGGATTGACTATCTATCATACGATTGATTTTATTCTTTTAAAGAAAAAATAATATTTGAACATGATCCATCACATACATTTGGTCTCTCCAATGGTAGCCTAATAGTGAAAGACATTAGACACGTATCATAAAAGTATTGGTCAAGATCTAATATTATTTTTAATATTGGTAATGGTATCACATAATTTAAAGTCATGATGGTGAAACATTGTTCATGTCGTTTTAAAATTTTCTACAACGTTTAGTTAGGTTAGTTAATAGATAAATAATTAAATAATAAGTAATACTAAATTATAAGTTAGAAAAATAAATAAATAAATATATTATTTATTTATTTATCTAACATGTCTTATGAATTAAAAAATAATAAGTTTTATTATATATATATCATAAATAGCAATATGTTGTAAGATATAAATTATTACAAAAAATATGATTGATGAGAAATTAGATAATTATGGTAAGTTGGTAACTATGAATATAATATGATTTTTAATATAAGAGTTTTAGTTATATTAGGTATTTATATCTATATATTAATTAATTAAAAGTTTTAGTTATTTATGGTATTTAAAAAGTAGAGTTTTTAATATCAAATTAAAAAGACATGTGTTGCTTAAATAAAGTGACACATGTCGATCAAATGATACCCCAATCCTGTTTTATTATATTGAAATTGATAGATAGATACATATATATATTTTTTTGTGTGTAAAATCCGTCGGTTAAAAGAAAGGAGTTGTAAAAGCAGTGAAACTTGGTTCATACTCAAAAATCAAAGGCCCGGACTTGAGAAACCTGGGTATTGACCTTTTGACCAAACATCGGGTATGTTTGGCAAAAAAAGCTTGGAGCTGGGGTTGTGGTTAGGGGCTGTGGCTGGAGCTTGGTGTTGGGGCTAGGGGCTGGGGCTTTTTTTTCAACTCTCCTCACTCAAACTTTTATTTTAATGACCTTTTGGGGCTTTTAGGGCCTTTTTAGGGCTGGGGCTTCTTTTCATAATTCCACATCCAAACAGGGGTTTTTTTTTTTAAGGGGGCTTGTTTTTAAAAGCTCATGACTTTAAGCTCCTAAAAGCCCCTTAAAAGCCCCTTGCCAAACAGACACATCACCTTTCACGTCCCTTTTAGTCAATGTATGCATTACACGTGGAAGGTTTTCCAAACCCGAACCTTAATTAGTCATTTTTCACCTATTCACGAGGAGTGATGAATGCACACT
The DNA here is from genome assembly GCA_025447715.1 of Asclepias incarnata. NCBI lineage: Eukaryota > Viridiplantae > Streptophyta > Magnoliopsida > Gentianales > Apocynaceae > Asclepias > Asclepias incarnata. The sequence continues at coordinate 1,325 of JAOEHQ010016568.1, forward strand.
CCCACACATCAAGGTCATAACTCGGGTTTCTCAAACCCAAGTCTTTGTATTCTAGTTAAGAGCATGGTATTTAAAACTCGATTATACTAGATCTAAAAAATAAATTTGTCGACCAACGAGTTTTATAAAAGCGTCGAGAAAAAGTACTAGTTCTTAAAAAATTATAAAGAGAACGTTATTGTGATAACATAAGCAAATAATCAGATATGTGTAAAAGTATATTATTGTATAAAACCATTCATAACCCATTACTCCACCGCACTAAAACAAATACTGTTTACATCAATATCACATTTTTGTCACACCACACTACTTTTTACTCGTCACGCTAAAAATGGATCCCACTATTATTTAGTTTACACTCTTAAAATAAATATAAAAAAAAAGATTCATTTATTTTTTTGATTTAATACAAGAAATAAAATTGAATATAATAAAATAACATTACATCTAATAAAAAAAGATTTGTTAATATTTGAAACTTAATAAAACCATTTTATAAGTTTTTGAAACTTACCAAGCCATTTTATAACACTTTAATTATTGAGGTTCAAAATGTAAAAATAATAATACTTTATTATATATAGTAAAAAAAAAAAACAACAACAATGAATAAAATCCTTTCACTCCTCCATCTCCACAACCTATCGTGCCGGTAAGCTGGCGCAATGGTCTCATCACGTTGCCATCATGATCACACAAGTTGACTAATGATCACACTCAACTCTTGAACCGTTGTACGTAGAATTAAGACAAAAAAATATCTTATCATTTGATTTTTCTACATGTCATCATCATCTTATTGTCAGGAGGATTTATTTTTTAAACCAATGAGTTAGGAGGATATATCATTATCCATGTTTTAATTAAAGAAAGTGTGTCATGAATAATGATTTTTCCCCTATGAAGTGTTCACAATAAAACCATTTAAAGTTTAACGGGACAAAGCGAAAGTTTAAATCAAAAAATGTGTATACTAGTTACTACAGTGCATTTTATCGTGGGTGAAAACTATGTTTGATTTCCCCCCTACGAATGTCTGTCTATATATATACACGATACAATACTAACAATGTATGTCCTTTTTTGTTAATTAAGGTACGAGAACTACGATAGATTCTACAATGACCCAAACACCGTCGAGGATGCCGGTATAGCTCCACGTACATTATGTAGTGGTAATCAGTCAGCAACCCAGTCTGCAACTACTTTTACCCAATCTGTACAAGGGTTGTTGGCAGATATTAGAGATGCTACTCCTAGAACCTCTAACTATTATGTGGCCTCTACAAGGCAAATAACAAGTACAAATGCAACAATGTATGCGATTGCACAGTGCGTTCAAGGTACAAGCCAGGCCACTTGTCGAAATTGCATCAGCACAGCCTATAACAATATAAATACTTGTCTTCCTAGTACAGAAGGAAGGTCTATAAACATGGGATGTTTTGCAAGGTATTCAGAGGTTCGTTTTTTCAATGATAACCAGACAACAGATATTGCAGATCTCTTAAAAGGTCCGTCCTCATCTGTTATTTCAACGATTATATTTTGTATGCTCAAAGGAGTTCATAATTGCTTCTGAACTTATAATTTTCATATGATCATAAATGATAGGAAGTTCAAGTAAGGTACCTGTAATTGCTGGAGCAATTGGTGGTGTAGGGCTTCTTTTTATCATGATTGTTATATGGTTAATGTTTCGACTAAGGAAAAAGTCTAAGAAGATGGAAGAAGGTGAGCGTATAACTATGTTTCACAGGTACCAGTATTTGACTTATTTTGAACGACGAATCTACCAATGCTAGATCAGTACATTGGTTTAGTTTGGCTGATCGGGCTTTTTTGTGATGAGACTCGTCGTGTGGGATATGTTAAATATTGTTTACTCAAGTATAATTCTGAATAGAATATAATTTATAATCTCATTGAACTGATAGCATATGTCTATATCTATGCTCACCATATGATGAATTAGACTCAGAAGATATGAATGGGGCAATAAATTACCAATATAAAGATCTGCAAGTTGCAACCAATAATTTCAGCAATGAGAACCTTTTAGGGAAAGGAGGATTTGGAGAAGTTTTCAAGGTAAAAATATTTATACATTTTTTTTTGTATTGAATTGCTTAGCTTATCGATCACTCTGTTCAAGTAAAACTCGTTATCAAAAATGTTACTACTTATCTGTCACGCATTACATTTTAATTTTCGATATTAGAAGTCAAGACGTTAAGTTGTTTCTTGGTGAAAACACAATGGGCCGGACTATAGCATCCTTGTTATTTTGTAGTACAAGCAACTGCTTCAAACTTAATTAATCCTATCATCTGACTAATTCCTTTGTGAGTTAATAGGCAATTCTTGATGACAAGAGCATTGTGGCAGTTAAGAAGATTAAAGTAGAGCATCTAAAAGAAAAAAAGGAATTCGAAAATGAAGTTAAGCTCATAAGTAATGTTCACCATCGAAATCTTCTGCGTCTCCTAGGATGGTCCAGTGAAGGATCCCATCGGCTACTTGTCCTAGAATACATGTCGAATGGTAGCCTTGACAGATTCCTTTGGGGTAAGTTTTTGTACAAAACTGATGATATTTATTACCTGAAAGTCTTCATATTTCAGAAATTGGTATACTAATAGATCGATATCTTCATAATTGGAGGTGCGAAAAGGGGGACTTTGAACTGGAAACAACGATATGACATAATATTTGGGATAGCTAGGGGTCTTGCTCATCTACACAATGAATTCCATGTAAAAATCATTCATAGAGATATTAAGTCAAGCAACATTCTCCTTGATCACGATTTTCAACCCAAAATAGCAGATTTTGGATTGGCAAGGCTTCAAGCAGAAGATAAAAGTCATATTAGCACCAAGTTTGCTGGGACATTGTAGGTTTTATTTACAAAAGATTTTCCTTAATACACATTACCGAGTATAATCGAATTATGTTGTACTTACTATGTAATATTATGGCAGGGGATACACGGCACCAGAATATGTACTTCGTGGTCTTTTATCAGACAAAGTGGACACTTATAGCTTTGGTATCGTGATTCTTGAAATCATTAGCGGCCGAAGGTGTAATGACGTAAACACTGATAGACCATCCATGGATTACCTCCTAGAACACGTGAGATTCTACCTTCTAATACTCTTTCATTATCTATTGACTTGAAGACAGACAGATGAAAAAAAAATTTGAATAGATAAATACTTTTTACTTAATAATTCTGTTGCCAGTATTTTTTATATTTTTTTTTATTTTTTGAAAAGTAACATTTATTCACAATCACCCCACAAACTCAAGGGGCCAAAATATACACAACATACTTACATCAAATTAAAACGACACCAATCTTCCCAACTGGGTAATTAGTTTTCGCTACTAAAATCTTCTCTGCAACTGGATCAACAGGCTTGGAAGTTGTACGAGAACAAAAAACATATTAACTTCATTGATGAGACATTGGATTTGGACCAATACCAAGAAGAACAAATGATGCAGATCTTTGAGATCGCTTTGTTATGCACTCAGTCACCAGTTTCTAAGAGACCGACCATGTCAGAAGTTGTTTTGATGCTTCCAAATGGCATATCACTCAAGAATAGACAACTAACCAGACCTACTATTATTGGTCATGATAGACGGGTTCTTATAGGCAACTCAAATAAGGCTATCCGCACAGGTAATGTTTCAGGAACGGCAAAGGAATTTGACATGAAAGAGAAGCTACAAGATGATGTAAGTGACAAGATAGATGTAATGGAAAAGGGCATAAATATTGCTACGGTCTAGTAATATTATTTTTGAACCACGAGTTCGGTAATTAAGGTGATTGTATCATGATGTTTATGCATTCCTGTAGAAACAAGAATTGATATTTCGATTTCGGTCTCAAAGTCAGATTGTTTTCAATTATTGAAATGGTGACTTCGTATAGATTAAACCGATTGAAGTCGTGGCTTGATTGATGGAGTGGTACTCGTTACCAATCCTAAAATGCTCAAATCATATGGGTATTAACTATTAAATGAAGGCATTTTACCGGTGCCCTCTTTTAAACTTTTTTTTTTAATTGTAAAACCAACTGACCATGGGAATCGAGCTTATATCTTAGCCTTGAGATTTTTATCTTTGTATCACAGATATACCCCTTCCTATGCTTCGTCGTCAAACTCGTCATGCCCATCGTCGTGCTCGTCACCATAGGCAGCCCCCCCTTCGTAAGTCGTCGTCGTCAAGCACCGTCGTGTTTTGGAAAGGGTTGGACGAGGGAAAGGTGAGCCACAATGCGTTTTCCTTTTTTTTTTTTTGAGTTTCCCTTCTTTTTTTACATATATATGTATGTGTATATATATATATATATATGTGTGTGTGTGTGTGTGTGTGTGTGTGTGTGTGTGTGGTTTTGAAATTTTCTGCAGTATATACAAAGAAGAAGAAGATGATGGGGTGCGTTTTCCTTTTTTTGTTCGAGTTTCCCCCTTTTTTTTTACATATATATGTATGTATATTATGTATAGATAGATACTAGATTTATATCCCGCGGTAAACGCGGGTCTGTTGAATAAATTTGTTTTTATTATATCCGATTAGGTAAAAGAAATAATATGTCAGTTAATAAGATAAAGAAGATGGTCTCAAAAGACATGCAATCGTATCGTAAGCTTTTCCGAAGTAACCTAGATGTTGGTAGAATAAGGAACTACCAAGTACATAAAATCTTACACACAGAAGATATTGTGACACAAATAAGAAAGTATTTTAAGAAAGTAAAATAACAATTTATACAATAAGTCTTATGAAATGAATAATCACTATAATTAATCGTTAATCAAATATATAAGATAGAGAATTTATACAGTAAATCTTATTAAATAATGACTCACCATAATCAATCGTTAATCATATATAAATGTTTTGTTCAAGGAGACACTAAAACATAAATAACAATCCTTTCTTAGTAAGCAACTGTTTCGATTGTACATACAAGTTCTAGAAAAGATCACGCCATCATACTCATCACCATGGGCACTGGTCTCAATCATCTGTCATTTTAGTTCAGAGCTCCCCAAATACTAATAACTACAATCTATTGACAAATTGAAACACACAAAATTAGTCATCATCATGGGCACTGCTCTTTAATAGTAAGTCTTGTTACAAGAGATTTTTATTTTTGTATGTTATTTAGAAAATAACTAAAATTCAACAACTTGTGTTATATTTTAATCTTATTAATAGCTACTTGTCTTCAATAATTAAATGATTCAACAATCCAATTTGAATATCAAGTAACAATCTTTGTATAGAAAGTTGGGTCCACTTGTAATCTCCTTCAATATAGGATAGATGTACACCTTTTTTTACCATTTTTTAAAAATATATCAGTAGTCACACATACATCGTATACACTTGAGAAAAACAGTTATAAACAGCTTATAAGCTACTCCATAGGTTGTATCAAATGAATTTATGGGGAAAGCTTATTAAAAAAAAAAACAGTTTTAAACATAAGACATTAAACCAAATAAAGAAAGAAAACAAACAAAGTTTTGGTCAGATACCTTTTACGTGTATCATTAGTAACATACTAACATGGCAGCAAGCAGCAACGACCCTTCTTTTTCCTGCTGTAACTAACCATCAGATTGAAGAGAGAAAAAAAAGAAAAAAAAGATAACTTGACAAGCATGGTGATTAGGAGTAACCCCATTGGTGTTATCTCTAGTTGGTCATTTGGGTCTAAAAAACGTCAGCAAAAAAGGGAACAGGTCAAACAGATTGGAAGTCAACTGAGGTGCACATATAACAGGTGCATCCTTCTAAATCAAGCAATGCTTATAGTTAGGTTAATGAAAAAAGTATATTCATGTAAACGTATATGAATACCGAGTTATGAAAAAATTGTATATTAGTTGTTTTGGACCAGCTGAACCCACCTGACCGGTAATCCACCCCACCCTACCCAATCACTTTGCCAACTTCATAAATAAAATCAAAAAATAATGTGATTACCTTAACAGGAAAATAGGCAGATCTATAAGCCATGTGGTCTCTTCCACACAAAGGTGGATGTTCCTGTCTCATATGCATCTCCAAGTGTGTAAAGAAATCTACATCATCTCGGGAGCTAAATGCCAGCAACGCCCCTAAACTACCCATAACAGTCCCATACATAACACACTCCACGCCACCTGGAATTAAAGACGCTTTTTGCATGCATGTCACCACATCACCAACATGAAATTGCACAATCTCTTCAACCTTATTCGGAGCTCCGTTAAGCTTCCCCTGCTCCCACTTAATCTTCCCACCTGTTGGATCTTCTTCAATTTCATCTGATACATCCTGTGGCAACCGCACAAAATATATATTCCCAAACTTATCCGCACCCGCCATCGTGTCAAAGTCTACATGGTATGCTGCTGTCAGCCATCTTGGAACAGAGTCGTCAGCAAATACATACAGTTGATTTTCATCCCGTCTATACTTGCAATAGTGAAATGACTGTAAATCAAAGAAATGAAACAGTAGCCAGAGCAGAACGTTAACAAAGTAGATAATGCTTAATCGAGAGGTGGCATATTGACCCACTTCCTTATGAATTGGACGATATGGGTTATGCCATACCTCAAATGGGCCAGATATATAGATTAGGCTAAAGAGGGAAGTGGTCAAATGCGTCAACAGGCCAGATAGGTTGAATGGGTCAAACGTCACCCAGATATTTTTATATTCAAAGCTTTAAATCATCATTGTAATAAACTAATAATATTGTTTTTGCAACCACTGCTTAAGCATTAGATTACTACGCATTTTTTTTATTAAAAATGAACAAACAGGTGCTTACAGGTCTATCCCGACCTGATTCAAACCATTTCTAAATGACCCATTTCAATCCATCTCACCTCTACTTGATTGAATATAAAATATGAAGAGGTCATATTGTCACCCAAAAATTGTTTTATTCGAAGGTTTAGGTTATCATTGTAATAATATTGTTTTGCAATCACTATTTAAGCATTAGATTACTACAAACTTTGATATTATAAATGAACAGGTGCTTACGGGTCTATCCCGACCTGATTCAAACCATATTTTTTGATGACCCATTTCGACCCAACCCACCTCTACTTGATTGCATATAAAATACGAAAAGATACTGTTTTAAGTGAGTAACAGGGTATCAGACAACAAACCTCCTGAATGTCTCCCACATAAATTCGATCACGATATGTATGGATGGAATTGATTGTATTCGGAAATAGCTTATTCTCACACTTCCTGAGCAACCTTCTTTTTCCCAAATCATAAAGCCTAAGTGTAGATCCAATCCCAGCAAGCAATCTTCCTTGAAACTGGCATAATGCAAGAGGAACACCATCAACTTGGGTTTTGTGCAAAAGTTCAAGCGATCTTCCATCTTTTACAAACCGATAAATATGAATATATCCAGCTGTCAAGGATCTTTTAGGCCAAAATTGGAGACCCTTTGCTGTACCCACAGCTAAAAGGGTTCCATACTCTTTATCATGGAAGTTCACAGTACATATACTGAATGCCGCCTCATTATCTTGAAGCTCCAATAGACATGTCGTCTCGGTTGACTTTGGGTCAAGAACCCGAATGCAAGAAACCCATTTATCTGACTCAGCTTTTGGGTAACCATATTGTTCATCAGAAAGCGGGTCATCTTTGTCTTCATCATCGCCACCATTTTCTATTTCCATTTTCCCATTCTCCCCCTGTCCTGCTGCCTCGAAGCACTCCTTTTTAGCACTTTCACGTAGCTCAGCTGGAAACGCACCCTGATCACTCTCGATTGTTACCAAAAGCTTCTTTTTAGGATGGAACACAAACTTTCTTGGTGTGTATCGCAAAGGTATAGCCGTTTCATTAAACGTTTCCCCTAATCTTTCTATAGTGAAAACTCTTAAAGCGTCCCCGGCAACAGCAACCACACCTTCAGCACACTGATCAGATGAAAACGAGGCTGCATATTCAAGAGTTTCATACGAGAGGGGAGTCAAAAGAAAATGTCCTTGGTGAACATAACCAAGCCACGGTCTACTCGACAAACAAAGCATGGCTCGTCTTCCTCTTACCAGTATGGAGAACAGTTTAGGAGCTCTAAGTCCCAAGAACCGAGACCGTGCATCCGAAAGCTGGCCAGTAATCATATCCACGACGGTCCTAAATAGAACCCCGCTTTGAAGACCCGAGTTCAGAAAGAGACTGGCCGGGTGGTCAGCACCATCCTCCCCACCTACAGAAGCCTGGACCTCAAGAAAAAGAAGTGATTCGGGAGGCGAGGATACACTTTGCACGCTAAGAACCTGCATACAGTCATCAGGATCCAAAGATAATATCCGGATAGTATTATCATAAGATCCAACAGCTAGAAAACGAGATCTTTGCCTTCCTTCAGGAACTGGGGCTATATCCAAACAAGCCACGTCACCTGACATTTCATGTTTCTCGATTTCCATCAACTGTCCAGTCATATCTACCTCAAAGTATATAAGCTCTCCTCCACTCAATGCGATAACCACTTGAAGTCGATTTGACCCAACCTTAACAATAGTTCTTTTTCCAGGAGTTCTCCATTCATTAATACGTCCATCTTCCCTTATATGTCTAATACCACTAGGATGTACTTGCATAAGAGAATCGTCACCTACCAATGAAACAGCAAGTGACGGTGTGGTGTCTAGAAACCCACTGTCATTAACTTCTTCCACAGTCTCGCCAATAGAAAGCACGAGCGTTGCATTTGCAAACGAAACAACAATGTAAGCATCAAATTCATCATTAACGTTCCTCTTAACAGTCCAAACCGCACTTGGAACACCCGGAAGCTGTGATACCGCCATTTCACTAATAGCAAGCCCCGGTCTCAGTATCCTAAGAGAAGAACGAGGGCCACGCCCACAAAGTGTAAATATCTGAGGAGTCTCTTCCTCAAACAGATTCACAACTTTCATATCCATAATCGGCATCAAGCTCTCCACCTGGTCAATCCTCACAAGATTCTTCAACCCTCTAGGCTTGAAAAACACCGGCTGGAACCCTTCATCAGTTTCCATCAACGTAGCCGAAGATGACTCCACATCAGGGTCAGCACCAATAGCCTGAAACTGATACAACGCGTGATTCCCAAACTCAGACGCCGCAAACAGAAACCCCAACTTCATAACACACATCGCAGACGACACAGGTATAGTATCAAAATACTTGATCTTCAACTCTGTAACCCTCTCATTATCATGATCAAGCGTAACCTTAAACACATCCCCATACTCCGTCTGCAACAGAAAGAAAAACATCGACTTCTGCTTATGCATAGTAGCCGAAACAATCAAAACACCCCGTTCAGCAGGTAAATCCGCTCGTCGAGGAATAACCGCCCTAACATCCGGATGCCCCTGATTCTTATAAATAACAAAATTCTCCGCACAAACCAACACCCCACTCGGCCCATCACCACCACCCGGAACCGTCACAAGCATATTTGCACCATTATCCACCTGCTCAGACCACTTCCTAGAAACATGATTAAGCCCTAAATCCAACTCATAAAACGTCAAATGCTTTTGAGCCTCATTTGCAGCCTGCCCTGTACTATCCTGATCCGCCTCACTATAATCCAACTCAATAGCAGCAAATATCGGATTATCAAACCCACAATCCACACCAACAATTGAATATGTTATCGTATGAGACTTATGGGCTTCTAAAGGACTCGATATCGTTAACCTAGCTGAACTATCCCTATTCAAAACATAAACTAGCTTCTGTTTCTCACAAGCACCAATCATAACCGCCCTACCTTTGGGATCAACAGCTAAATACTGACCAGGAACAATCCTACGACAACCGGATTTCCCAAACGTCTCTTTATGAACTTGATTAAACACATTTTTCTCCTTATTATATTCTAAAATAACAATCCGACCAGAATCCGAACCGACAACAATATAATCCTTTTGAGCACCAGTTAACCTAAATTGAGCTAAGGATCTAATAGCACCAAAAACATCAACTGAAAGTATAGTTTGGATTTTACCATTTTCGTCGGGGCGTAAAAGCTCGAGGACCTTGCCACGTGCGACAACGATTTCTTGTGATTTGTTGCCGCCGGAGAAGCTGCCGTTGATAGCGCAGATGATTCCGGTGGCTTGTTGGAGAGTGAGATTGTAGAGATACATGATAAACCCTAGTTTGGGAAATGGAGTGTTTATGTGATGGAATGTGGAAAACTAGGGCTTAAATTGAAGAGAGGGGGAGACCGCGAGTCCTGTTTACTTTTTTAATAATTAAAAACTTAATATTTTTTTTATTATTATTATTATTTTTTTACATTCAATTATCTATTTATTACTTAACACATAAAACATTATTTATATATTTAGCCATTTTATACACTCGGCACTTTATGACTAAAAAAAAAAAACGGGCCCAAGTCTTTATCTAAATATAGAGATTAGTTTGTGGCGGTTTATGAAATAGATAAGATAAAGGGAAAGGGAGGTGATATTTGTACAATTTCTTTTGATACATCTACCACACTGCTGTATTTAATAACTTGTACAGTCTGTCTGTATAAGTTGTACATTGTAGTAGATGTATCAAAAAGAATGGTACGAATATCACCTCCTAAAGGAAAATAATAAATCCCCTTAAAAATTAACCTAAAAATCTTTTTAAAATCACAAGATGGTGATATGTTATTGGTAACGAGGATTTTTAGGCTATTCTTTTAGTAAAATTTATAATTTTCTTAAGATAAATGATAAATGTGGTATGTTTTAAAAACTTATTACATACTCGTCTTAATACGATATACGGTTTGGTTATATATATCATAAGATTGATTTTCTATGTAAAGAAGTTAAAACTTGAACATGCTCTATCACATTCATTTGATCTCTTCAATGATATATATCATAAGATTGATTTTCTATGTAAAGAAGTTAAAATTTGAACACGTTTTATCACATTCATTTGATCTCTTTAATGGTAATCTAATAATAAGAATCATGTAAGTCAAGATCTTAATATTGCTTGAGTATAACTCTAATCTAAAATCATAATGATACTATGATTCGTGTTATTTTAAAATTTACAACCATGTTTAGTTAGGTTAATGGATGGGTAAATAACTAAACAATAGGTAATAATTAAACAAATAGTTTAGGTAGATTAACATGACCCCTATGCCTTATTAGTCCTACATATCTTATGTAATTTTTTTTGTTGTTGTTGCTTTCGGGTCCTTGCCGAAAGCTCCTTTAATAAATAATACAACTTTGTTGTTTAAAAAAAGTAATGTTAAATTATAATTTAGAAATGTATATATATTATTATTTTTTATTAATTAATTTAACATGTCCTATGAATTAAAACAAATAAGTTTTATTTTTAAATATTATAAATAAATATATGTTGTTATTTATGCTTTTTTTTTTATGAGATAAATGTTTCGTTTAATTTGATTTAGTATTAAGCATGTTATTTTAATATCAAGCAACACATTTAATTGGTTAGACTTCTATGTATTTGGTAAGCGATGCATATATATATTTTTAAATAATTACTATATATTTTTGGATTGTCAAATTAAAAATAAAATTTCAAATGACTGAATTGTAGATTTATTTAGATTTTCATTTAAACCGAAAATATGAATGATGATGAAAATAGATAGTTATAGTAACAATAATTATAATATGATTTTTAATATAAGAGCTTTAATTATATTAGGTATATGTATATCTATCGTTAGGTTTTTCACATAGTTTTTAGCATGGTTGTCAATACTCGAGACAACACGAAACACGACCTGGAAAAACCGGGTCAAGGTTGTGTATTTTCGACCCGTCAATCTACCAACCTGATAGTTTTTTGATCGGGTTAGGTTTGGGATTTTGAGTCATCGGGTAGACCCGCCAACCTGATATATTTTTAAATTAATTATTTTTATTAAATAAATGTATATATTATATTCTTAATGTTTTAACCCTAAATCCCTAGTACATCTTAGATTTAAAATAACCCGTTCCTTTTTTCCCCCCTAGTTTTCATATTCTTTTTTGGTTACAGATCTCATTCACACTATAGTCAATTCGATTATCACTCATTCAAACAAGGTGAACAATATGGGAAAATTTCTAAATAACTGAAAATTGAAATCTAAGAGCTTTTTTTGGAAAAGATTGAACATCACACTTGGTAAACATTTTTTTATAAGAAAAACACACCAAATATCAATTGGATCTGAAACTTTTATCCATAAAACCTTATTAATATTTTACCACTTTTGTTTAGTCCTTCATTTTTGAAGTTTTGAGATGTTTAAAATGCCCTTATCATTTAAATTCAATTAGCTTAAATCAACTATCTAACATAGCAACAAACAAATATCAAAGGTTTAATTCTTAGTAACTTGCACCTTAATTCATACATTTTTTCAAACGTTTAGTCAAATTTTTTACATTTCTATAATTGTATCATTTTATTACCAAGTTAATTCATCGTAACTTATGTCATTTAATTTTTACTTATGAAAATCACATAAAAACATGGTTTATGAAAACTAAATAAATTTGTTTGTATGTAACATATTATTAATTATTTATAATTTAAGCCGTTCATTAAATTATTTTTTCATAATGCACATGCAACAAATCATATTATTTTTTCAACTATTAAACTACATATAATAATCATCATCATAAATTATCGGGCACTGTCAACAGAAAAAATTTAACCCCGGTGCATTATGCAACAACTATGTTAGTCAGAGCAAAAATATATAAAAAAAAGTAAGTAATATCAAATGCTGTCCTTCACGGGTTTTGGGGCCAATACCGTTTTTAACGGTGTATGGGGAAGGTTGAAATGTAGCCAACCTTACTCCTAACAAAGATAGAAAGACTGCTTTCAGGTTCTACCAAAGGTAAAAAATGATCTTCAGCCTTGCCGGACATGAGGATCGAACCCTTCACCTTTGTCTCTAGAGGCAAGGGCTCCAACCATTTAATCCAACCCGATTGGGCTTAAAGCAAAATGTGACAAACAATATTTAATATCTTCTTACTTATTTATATCTACTATATATCTATATCTATATATTAACTAAACCAGTAGTTACTGAACCTGTTTAAAGCAATCCCTAGTCTATTCCGAACCTCTCTAAACCTTAGTTTACTTCCAAACTAACCACATTTATTTGAATTTTTTTAAATAAAAAATATTTAAAAAGATATTACAATCTATTTATTTAATTCTAGATTTGGTTTCATTAAAATATAGATCTTTTAATTTTAAATTTTATTTAATTATTAATAAAAAATAGTTTAGAAGAGATTTTGTTTTTTCTTAATTAATTAGATTCTATCAAATTATATGTCGTATATTAAAATATTTCTCATTGAATTTATAATTATATAAACTTTAACTTAAAAAACTAAAATAAAAATACTTATTTTTGATTACACTAATTAAGTTGTTATCAAACTTACTTAATATATAAATTGAAAATGTCAAATTTACATAAAGTGTTTAAGTTGTTTTCATCATACATTACCCATTTACATAGGGACAAATATTATCAAAAGTATGACTTAACTATCATATGCAATTTATAATTAGTTAAATAATAATAGTTATATTTTGAATTTATCAATTTCCATATATGTAGAGATTTCAATTGTCGATAAATATGGATTTATATATATATATATAGGGATTGGTTCAAATAAAACAACTATTAACGTAAAACAAACAATCTTTTATTCTTAATTGAAAATCATTGTGTATCATGTTTCTTTACCAATAAATCATGAAATTCATCATATTAATTGGTTTTAGCTATGATGCATCAATTTTACATACTTATTTGTATA
>JAOEHQ010016579.1:0-15244 GCA_025447715.1 Asclepias incarnata
TAAGCCCAAAACATATTATGTCTATGTACTTACCATTATCATTGCTATTTTATTAAAATGAATTTTTAATATTTATATTCAAAAAGCTTTATGATCGGAACTAAAAAAAATAAAAATAAAAATAACTTACGGATTTTGCTAAAATACAGTTATAAAGGTTGTAATTAATGTGCATAAAATAGTTATACTCTTACCATAAAAATTTTGAGGTGGCTTTAGATATAAAAGGTACAATTTAGCATTTTCCATAACTTATATATTGTTTAATTAAGTGGCAGGCTATTTCCACCCCTTCAAACGCTAATTACATCCATTTTGTGCATTAAACAGTTATACGGTTTGCATTGTTTATTTTACGGTACAACTGGTTAATGCACAGAGAGGGGTGGAAATAGTAGCCCCTTAATTAACGGATTGGTAATATGTGAGAAACTTCTTTTTAATTAACATTGATTTTGATTTGCATATATAGTTTAGTTAACTTTTTTTTTTCTTTTCATTTTTATCTATTGTATTTAAATTTTAAAACATTTTTTGTATACTTTATTTATAATGTCATTTTATCATAAACTTATTTTATCATTGTCATTGAAATTTTATTAAAATGAATCTTTAATATTTCTCTCCAAGTAGGTTTATGACCGAGAAAAAAAAAGATTAAAAATTATATTCCAATAAACATTTGTTAAATTTCTTTATTATTTTTAGAATATTGCTAATGACAGCCTTATACATGCATAAAAAAGTTATACTTTTATCATAATATTCATGGATGAGCTTTTTACTATGGAAAATACAATTTTTTTTATGTACGTTAATAACAGTCCTTAGGACTTTAATTAGTATTTTTTTTTTTTTATGTAATATTGATGGAATTAAAGTCTTTCATTTCCATTCTTCATATATAAAGTTAGTTAATTCCTTATTTCATTAGAATAGTTGGATATATCTATGAAATTTACTAACTTTTTTTGAGAACAATTTAATCTAGTTAATTAATTAACCTAGATCATTCTCAATTTAAATTAATAATAATAAATTAATCGTTTTAATTAGAGTGGTAAAAGAAATTTCCATTCCATTTCTTTGTTCACTTCCTTGGTGTGTTTGCGCAACAATACAGTCCAGCAACTTCAGATCGACGATCCATCGCCATATATATATAGAAATAGAAATAGAAATAGGAAAGATGTTTAAATTCTTAAAGGATGTAGTATCCGGATCTGGTGCAGGCGTTAAGGATTTGCCTTATAACATCGGCGAACCTTATTCTTCCGCTTGGGGATCCTGGACTCACTCTCGCGGCACTTCTAAAGTAACTTCTACTTCTATATCTATGCCTATATCTGTATCTATATCTGTATATATTTGTTGATGCATATATGAAAATTACGTATATCGGTCGCGCTACTGACTCATTTGTGTATTTGCGTTGTGTAACCGATTCAGTTATGTTACTGAAATACATGAATTCAATTTGGAGTAAGATGTGTGTGTGTGTGTATTTATACATACACATATACATATACATTTATAGTAGGATAAGGATCAGCGGACTGTGATTTGTTAGGGTTAGTAATTTAGAACTCGTGATATTTTATGATTAGTTACAATCTACATGGAATTTTTGAGTTATAATGTCGTTATATCGGAAACAATGCGTAGTGTGATTGTTATATATGGTTTAACAGTGACCGTGTATGCGGTGCAAATGCCGTCTGTTTTTAGTTGCCATCGGTGGCAACATGTGGTTAATTAATGTTTAAATAGGTTGCATGACTTTTTTTGTCGTGTCCTTTTTTTTAATAATCGAAGTGGATTGGTGTGTGAATACTGCTTATTTCTTCAGGATGATGGATCTCCAGTATCAATATTTTCTCTTACGGGAAGCAATGCCAATGACGGACATTTAGCGGCCGGTCGCAATGGTGTCAAGCGGCTTCGAACAGTAAGTCACTCGTCTCAAGTTGAATTGCTTGAAATTTATGGTAGTTCATGCTGTAGAAATTTTTCTTGACATAGGTGTGAACCTTTTTTGGAGTGACTAATGTCTAGTCTATAGTATACGGTTCCAATGTATGCGATCAGAATTTTGAACATTTTATTGAAGATGATGTTAATTGGCCCATTTTTTCTGAGAAACTTTGATATTTTTGGTAATCTGGCAAGTGGCAACCATGATGCAAAATTGAGTTTTACTTCAGTTAGTTTGAAAGGTAGATAGGTTCACTGAGCTTTCCTATGACTTGTTTTTAAAAGTTGCTCCAACATTGGAGTCCAATATCAAGATTGTATCTTCATATTCATTGTCATTATGGCAATATATTTATGGAGCATTCATATGCAACTCCAATCAATTCAACTGCTTGGATGTTTATGGAGCTACTAACTGGCGCATTTGGTTTGTGGGTATGGGTCATATCATCAGAATTTTGCAACTCGTAGTCAAGGTTTGGTTTTCATTTAGAGGAAATTTAGTTCAGCCTATCGTTATCAGTGGTAATTTGTGTAATTGGACAAAAAGAGCAACTTTGATATCGAAAATCTTAATAAATTTGGCTAAATGCTCTTTAAAGTCTCATTTTAGTTATCTTGTTAACATCTAGATCAGTGCCTGCTATTGTATCAATCATGCCCTGATGACTCCCGAGAATGAGATATCTTGTCAAGGTTATCTTCTAGACTTCTAGTTTGTGGTTGGAGAATCTGGATCATAGGATTTGTTTGTATAATTCTGCTTTATTCTTTCACATTCTTGTTTTGACAACTATCTGAATGAGCATTATTTAATTTTCTGTCATTCATCTGAATTCATCAATATCACTTCTAAGTTTTGTGCATGCATTCTTTTAATAAGCTTATGGGTAAATGATAATCGTGAGAGCATCCTCATTATTGAATCTTTGGTGAGTCAAAGCATATCTGTAATTTGTTATTTCAGGTCAGACATCCAAATATATTGTCATTTCTCCACAGTACCGAGGCTGATATATTTGACGGGTCTTCCGCAAAGGTCGTTATTTATATTGTCACTGAACCTGTTATGCCGCTTGCGGAAAAAATTAAGGAATTAGGATTACAAGGTACACAAAGGTACACAGGCTCATTTTGCAACTGGACTTTTTGTTCTATTATTATGCCTGTCTTTTAAGTCCAAGGGTTGGTTAACACCATTTTAACCTTCCCAAACTACTAAACTAGTGTGGATATATTAGTAGTCTTTTTGCAAAAATCTTATCTTTACAAGGTGCATTGTGGGTCATGATATAATAGTGTGATGTATATACTCCTTTATATATATATATATATGTGTGTGTGTGTGTTATAGTTCTTTTGCTATTTTACTTTAAGTGGAGAATGGTAATATTGGATTTTGAGACATAAACTTTTTGTGTGCTTAGAATTTATGTGTAGTACTGGAGTTTAATAACCAACTTGCCCCAGTATGGAGTAAATGATATTGTTTTTAGGGAGTCAGTGGATAAACTAAGTGATGGATTCAAGTTGCATTGTAAAGCACTTAGAATGCAAAACGCAGCTCAAAATAAGGCTAAGAATATGATGCAGTTGCAACTTAACCTCCATTGCAGTTTCTGTTTAGAAATAACTTTTTGTGCTTGCGCAAATTCGCCTTATAAGCAAGTACCATGAAGCTAAAGCTATCCCACTATAAGTCCACAATGAATGCATCTTTTTGGCACTATTCACTAATGCAATTGGAAGCCAAACATTGCTCTAGGTTTTGTCGGTTCATTTGCTTGACTCCTCGGTCCCCTTGTGTTATCTATTATACCGCCAATCGACCATTGTCCATCAACAAGTGCTTCTGGTAAAAGATTTAGTGCGGTAGCATGAATGCATGATAGCAGGGCATTCTCTCTTACCTAATTCTTGTTTGAGGCCTACTATTAATAAAATGATCCAGCCATTAACGCAGTATGGTATATCTCATTGCAAATGGCGTCATGCTGTCTTTTCTCGCTGTTATTCATCTCTGTTGTGTCATCTTTGACAATGCTTCTGCTTAGTCGATGCTCTTTTCTTTGAAAGGATCGAGGTAAGGGAACTTGTAATCTCTATCTCTATTAGCACCATATGGTCTATATCAAGATAATTCCAAGGACCAGTCGTAATTCTAACTGATAATGACTGACTGGAGGTTAAAATGTTTTTGGTGAATGAAGCGGGAGTTTGGAGGATAAGTACATCCCAGACCACTTTTGTTTGTTTTCTATATTACCAAAACCAGGAATGAATAAGGTAGTCACCATGACACACTATTATTAAAGATTTTTTATGCAACCCCACTCAATTCCTAATTAAACATGTCCAGTTACTGAAACTGATATCATGGAACCAATCCATCAATAGATGGAGCGATAGCCGTTACCAATGCAGCTTGGGCCCACATGTGAAGTTGAGAGACGCGTGTTTGATCCTCAGGGATGCCCAAATCATGTGGGTATTAAGTGAAGGTATTTTACCGGCATCATATAACCCTTGCGGGGTGGGATGATGGGGATCCAATGTGGTTCCGGGGATAGGGTGCCCTCCTTTACCCTTTCAAAACTGATATCATGGAACCTATACTAGTCAACTGTGCCACATAATGTATTTAATTTTTTCCTATTAAGCTAAAATCTCCAACATGTTTACTGATTATTCCAGCTCATTTCTGCGAGCTCTGCTAGTATTGTACTTTCAGCTGCCATTAGTTTCACTGTATTTTGTCGACAGGAACGAATATTATGCTTGGGGACTGTATCGTATAGCAAAAGCTGTGAGCTTCCTTAATAATGATTGCAAACTGGTAAGTATCAGTCATTTTGTTGTAATATTGTACCTCGTCATGTGAAATTGCTGTAAGCAACATACCAACTATATAGTTTTTTTTTTGTGTGTAATAAATGTATTTTCAAGAAATCATAACATTCTGAAGGTTTCATATATCTTTTGCTTCAGTGAGTTGACAACTGTGCATTTTACAAAGGTATTATCTTCAGTATTGTCTCAAGAATATTGGTAATTTAGGATGTTAGTGTTGTTGGATACTTATGGTTCCTCTGATTATTACTTTATTGCAATGGATGACTTGCCTTGGATCAATTAAGAATAGCTGATTTCTTGATACGACTATGCTACTGCTTCTTTCAAAAGACTGCACTAGCCACTTCTTTTACCACCTTATTCACTAAGGATGGAAAACTAAGAGTTAGGAAAAAATTGCAATCTGGGCATTGATTTAAATAAAGTTTTTCAATTAGAATTTATTGTGAATAGCTGATAGTAGCTCAGGGCAACATAATTTTGCTATTTATTAGGCCCACTTAATTACCAGTGATTGGGTGTCTTAATTGTTACCAAGTGAAGTCAAGTTATTGATTAATAGATTATTGATATTTGCATCTGCATTGAATCTGGTGAGTTTATTATATATACCAGTATTTGACATATGTAAGTACACCTCAGTGAAGATGCTTGCTAATATATCTGTCTGTAAGCTGTTTAAGATGCTTAGGAACTCTCATCTGTCTTCTCATTTTTCTGTTCCATACAGGTGCATGGCAATGTTTGTTTAGAAAGTGTGGTGGTCACCCCAACTTTGGACTGGAAGTTGCATGCTTTTGATGCTCTTTCCGAGTTTGATGGGAATAATGAAGTCTCTACAGGACCAATGCTGGTAAGCCATGGCTTAAATATATCCATCTTCCGCATTTGATGTGTATTGCTTTTTCTGACTGAAATTGCATCTACTTAAAACTCAATGTCATGGCTAAATAACTTTTAGAAACATCACTCTGTACGTGGCAGCAATTTTCATTCTTGTAGAGAAACTTTTCAGTGATTGTTTTCTGGTGATTTAACGTGCGTCTTGGACCATTTGTGTACGCAGTGCACCCTAATTGAATCATATAGCTTTCCAGAAGCTAATCTCTTCCAGCTTTAATGTGAATGCTTACTAGAAGATTAGCTAAGTTACTCAGACAACTTTGTCTTATTTTCATTTGTGAATCCAGCAATTTGAATGGCTTGTTGGTTTACAATACAAACCAATGGAGTTGGCAAAATCAGACTGGACAACAATCAGGAAATCTCCTCCATGGGCAATTGATTCTTGGGGTTTAGGTAAGCTTTTATTGCCTTAGTAGCTTGTAAATTTACTGCTTCTCTTAACTTATTGCCCCTGTAGATAGGACAGCTTATTAGTTCTTTTTACAGTTGGTACTATACCCAATTTTTAGCACCTTTATATGTAGGATATCCGTTCTTGTGTTATGGAAAGGGATGAACATTTAATCACTGTAGTCACTAGTTATTTTGAGTATCATTCATTAGTCTGTTAGTCGAACTAGCTTGACATAATGAAAATAGGCTTATGGTGCTTATATAAATGTTGATCATAACATCCAGAAGCCATATAGTGATACCGTGCATCGTATGATTTATGTGCAAGATTGGGTTTGTATATAGATGCAAAGTCCGTTTCCAAGATTTGATTGGTTATATGGGAAAAATAAAGGTGCTAGCTGATGTTATGTCAGGTTGATGTTATTGGACACTAACACTTTACCATGATGTGGGCTGTTGTTACCAGGTTGTCTCATCTATGAGATTTTTGCGGGTATGAAACTGAGCAAGACCGAGGAGCTGCGGAATACAGCTTCTATACCAAAGGTCAGCATGCCATTATGGGAAATGAGACTGTGACTTTCATCCTTTGAAACATTGTTTGCATTTCTATTTATATGGGGTGTGTGTGTGTGTTCTCTCACTATTGATTCCTTAGCAGTTTTATGATTTTGACCATTTGAGTATTCATTTTCATGTGTCTGTCTATTTCCTGTCTCACAGTCTCTACTTCCAGATTATCAGCGACTCTTGAGTTCTATGCCTTCTCGTAGGTTGAATTCATCAAAGCTTTCTGAGAACTGTGGTTTGTCCTAATACCCCCCTTGAACTATAAATTACTTTATTTGTACTGAAGTTTGTTAATCCAAACCTCGTGTCTTTGTTTATTGGAGTTCAATATGTTTTACATGAAGCCTATGGATTTAAATACTAAAATTGCAAACTTGTATGACAGAGTATTTTCAGAACAAGCTGGTGGATACTATTCATTTTATGGAAATACTTAATTTGAAGGACAGTGTTGAGAAGGATACATTCTTCCGTAAACTTCCAACTCTAGCAGAGCAGCTGCCCCGTGAAATTGTTTTGAAGAAGGTATATCTTTCGTTCCGAGGTGTTACTATAATGTTGCAGCACAATCTCTTAACATGATATTTCTCGTTTTGAATCTGCAGTTACTTCCTTTGTTAGCTTCTTCCTTAGAATTTGGTTCAGCTGCTGCACCTGCTTTGACTGCATTTTTGAAAATCGGTGCTTGGCTTCCATCAGAGGAATTCAACAAGAAGGTTATTTTTTGCTCCACTTTTCATTCTTTGTGGTGCTCCAAGTGACTTACATGATTTGTTTCTGTAATTTGTTTTCTCACTATGGTATCCTTGGATTTTGGTTATTTTTTCGTGCAGGTCCTACCAACCATTGTGAAACTTTTTGCTTCCAATGACCGTTCTATTCGAGTTGGTCTCCTTCAGCATATCGATCAATATGGGGAGTCATTTTCGGCCCAAGTTGTTGACGAGCAGGTATAAATAAGATTATGTTAGTTGTACACTCACTACCAAACAGGCTGATTCTTCTCACTCTGCTTTCCTTTTATTTTTTTAAGAATGTTTGCCTAATACTTGTGATTAGGTCTACGCACATGTTGCTACCGGGTTTTCTGACACATCTGCTTTTCTGCGTGAGCTGACTCTGAAGTCAATGCTCATTCTTGCCCCAAAGGTATCATCTTTTCTCTCTCTCTATGTTTGAATTCTAGCTGGGTGCTTGATTTGCTATCGTTTACCGCAGTGAGATATTTAAGTTTTATTATTTTTATTAGTTATTCTCTTATAAGTTATAATCTTATCTGGTTGGTTACTACTGACTTGCAGCTGTCCCAACGCACTTTATCTGGGTCATTATTAAAATATCTTTCAAAGCTCCAGGTAAAATACTCTTCTGTTGGTGTTACTGTCTTGACTCTAGTAATATCAGCATTCATGTTAGAAGTTATGTCTATCTATTCAACATGTACGCTTTCCTCTATCGTTAATATTTCATTTCATGGCTGTATTTGGAATTATCTGACACAGCCCTTATTTTCATGATTGACGTAGGTGGATGAGGAGGCAGCAATCAGAACAAATACCACAATTCTACTTGGGAATATTGCTAGTCACCTTAATGAAGGGGTTAGTAAACCTGGTTGCATTCTTTCTCGTTATAAAGACATTTGATAGTTCCATTTAACTGTTGTCTTCTGATACACATATGCTTCAGAGTGGTTTTATGTAGAGACATGTAGCTACTTTTTTTACAAAATGACTATATAATGAGAAATATTTGCATTCGTTGTTCATTGTAGACACGCAAGAGAGTTCTGATTAATGCTTTTACTGTTCGTGCTTTACGTGATACTTTTCCTCCTGCCCGCGGAGCAGGTAAAGTTTTACAATATTTCCTACTTTACCCTGATTAAATATTTAACTATCTTTGCGTTTTTAGAGATTATCCCCTTTTTAAATAGTAGTTCTGCTGTGGCAGGTATAATGGCTCTATGTGCGACCAGTTCTTATTATGATGTCCAAGAAATAGCAGCCCGTATACTGCCTAATGTTGTTGTACTTACCATTGATCCTGACAGGTTATTATCATAGGCCTATTTTTGTTTTTTAGTATATCTGTTCGGCCATGGTTTTCTTTTTTTTTTATCGGTGGTGCTCATTGTATGCCTTTACAAATTATAAGTTATTACACCCTGCGATATTTAGGATGTACTCCACTCTATCCTTGCATTCTGTTCTTTAGGCACTTCTATTTTCACAGAACATAGTTATCTTCTCATCATGGTTATCATTATGCTTATTCAAAAATATCCATCGCCGTGTAAAATGTTTGAAATAATCAATTTAATTTACCGTGTGCTGCAGTGATGTACGATCAAAGGCCTTTCAAGCAGTCGAACAATTTTTGCAGATAGTGAAGCAGTACCATGAAAAGGTTTGTGTGTCTGTGTGTGTTTTAAACGATCAAACATGTGAATTATATCTTTTACAAGGTTTGAGCCCATGAAACAGTACCAAAAAATATATTATGGCATGCTTTATAAACTAGATTGATGGTAATTATCTTGTTTAAGCAAGGCTCTTCTATATAGTTAAAGGATACTCCATGATATGGTTTTGTAGGCATATGCCGGGGATGACACCGAGTCTATGGGTTTAGGAAATACGTCACTTCCTGGAAATGCAAGCATACTTGGGTAAGCTTATTTAGAATTGTTATGACTCTGATGTCGTGTAACTTGTATCTCATTGCCACAACTGCAATCCATTGCTTTTAAACGATAGAAAGAGTAAGAACATTCCATGCAGTAAAAACCAGTGGAATATATTCTTTAATTCAGGAAAGTCAGTTTGCACTCTGCATAGTTTAGGAATCTTTCTCTTATGTTGGTTTATAACCTTCTTCCAATAAGCCTTGCAGTATCATCTTATTGTACAAGTACCCTCTCCTTTATAGAAAACATTAAATTTAATTGTAGCCTATGCCATTGACATCGACCACACATACTATGATGCAGATGGGCCATGAGCTCGTTGACAATGAAAGGCAAACCGTCTGAACAAGCTGCACAAGCACCTCCAAAATCAACCTCACCCCTAGTTTCTGCTGTCTCCAATGCCAGCTCAGGTAGAATCCCGTGAAGTTACTAATAATGTGATATTTTCAAAAGTTACTTATAATGTGATATTCGCCGTAAATGAATTACTAAGTTTTTGCTATGATGATGGTAGTGGTATCAGATAGCTCAAATACAACACGACTTCGAACTGCAAGTTCAAGTGCCGGCATTATTGATCACGACATGGCTGATCAACCTGCACCCGAGTCACCTACCTCAACGGACGGGTGGGGTGAACTTGAGAATGGTATTCTTGAAGATCAAGAGAACGACAAAGATGGGTGGGATGATATATTGCCACTAGAAGACGATAAGCCGCCACCTGCCCTTGTCAACATTCAAGCAGCTCAAAGACGGCCTGTAATACAGACAAAACCGCAAGGTGATGTCAGATTAAATTGAGGATTTCCTTTTGTGATTGAGAATTATATTATGCTTTTTCTAAGCTTGTGCAATATTATGTGCTTGCTACAGTTTCAATTCCACGGCCAAAATCTACCTCACATGTGGGCAAAGATTCAGATGACGATTTGTGGGGTTCAATTGCTGCCCCACCTCCAAAAGCGGGTGCGAAGCCTTTGAATGCAAGCACAAGTGCTTCCCTTGATAGTGATGACCCGTGGGCTGCTATTGCAGCACCTCCACCAACAACCAGAGCAAAGCCTTTATCAGCTGGGCGAGGTCGAGGAGCCAAACCTGCTACCCCAAAATTGGGTGCTCAGAGGATAAACCGGGCATCTTCAACTCAGAAGTTTTGAAAACACAAAATGAGAATTTTGATCTAGTTTGTTTATACTTAAATTTTATTTGACCAAATAGGTTGAATAGTTGTATATTTGATGAAAATAATCTGTAATTCTTGCCCAATTTTTTCATTTAACTTTGTAATTGAAAATCGAAAGTATCTAATGTTTAGTAATGGTACATTATTTCTTACTATAAAGATTTTATCACTTTATCTTGATCATTTAAATTTTGAAGCTCTGAAATGTCTAAAATATCATTATCATTTAAATTCTATAAGTTTAATTCAACTATCTTACTTATTAAGACACAAATGTCAAAGGATTAGTTTTAGTAACTTATATCTTACTTTATACTTTTTTTAAAAACAATTAGTAAAATTTTTACATATCTATAATTAAAATATTTAATTGTCAACTTAATTTATTGTAATGTATGTCTTATGAAAAACATATAAAAAAATGGTTTATAAAAAGTTAATTAACTTTTTGTACGTAACATATTATTGGTTATTTATAATTTATGTTTTTCTTTGAAATTTTATTTTTTTTCAAGATGGTACAGTATCAAATCAGATTACTTTTCTAACTATTAAATTACATGTAATAATCATTATAATAAATTGTCTGGACACTGTCAATAGGGGGAAAAAATCTTTCTCCATTACGTGAAGACTATACTAGTTTATAAAATGTACAATGATCACCGCCACCGTAGAAATCTGAATTGTGAACAAATCTGTTGAATTCCAATTTTTGAAGTATTGGTTGTAAAGTAGATGGTTTTTAACTTCAAAAAATAAACTGAGAAATATTGGCAAATTAAAGTTGTCCGATTTAATAAAAAGTCTTTATTGCTACCTATCTTGAAGTCCGAAGCCTTTCATGCTGTTTTCATGCCAAAAGGGTGGCGACGGTGTGCTCAATCGGCATGAGGCATGCCGTGAGGCATGCCATGAGCCATGCCGAGCCCGTTGCCACCCCCCTTATCAGTTGGTGTAAGTGTGTAACTGGCCCCATTAATATATTTTCGGAATAATGATAGGTAAATATATCACTTCGTCTCAAAATCATTGTCACCACGCAGTTTTAAAAAATTGAAATTGTTATACTATTTCATAATAATCTTTGATATTTATTATTTAATAATTATTTTGGGACATCCCAAAAAGAAAGATAAACTATAAATTTAGGACGGAAAAGTATTCTCTATGTTATAAGTTAAATAATCCGTTCCATGATGTGAGCATTTTCTCCAAAGAAAATGTGTGTCCCATTCTTTCATGGAATTCAAATTTGACTGCTATTGATGATTGTGAAAAAGCTCAAAAAGATCACATTCTGATGAATTTTGACAATAACAAACCTTTTTTTTCTTTTCTTTTTAATCATATGACATACAATTACAATTTACAAAACTATATTTTAGAAAAAGAAAAGAGTCAAAAGACTATTTATGTAGCTAATAAAAAAAATAAAAAGTCTTACAGATGTTCACCTGCTCTGACCCTGAGCTCGCAAAATGAGTCAGCTCTTGGGATTAGTCTGCTCGTAAAGTGAGTAGGACACCCATGATTACCAAAAAAAAATAAAAAAATAAAAAATAAAAAGAAAAGTCTTCATGTTCTAGAATAGTACTATAGATGAAAACTAGATTTAAATCCCGTGTCTGACACGGGACGCATATATAAAATTTAGATAGTAATTCTTATTAAATATTAAATAACTCTAATCAACTGTTAATCAAATGATTTTGTATATGGTTATTTATATGCACACACGTATATAAATTCTACAAAATTGATATATAGTTATTTAGTTTGTATATATGTGGTGGAAAAATATAAATGTTATTGATATAAATAAATTATATGATGGTATATTTGGTATCATATTTATTTAATAAATATGTTTGTATCTATGATAATTATATCATAGTAATTAAAACAATAGTTAATACAAATATAGTTTAAACAAATAAAGATGTAAAACATTTGTCCTATTACTCGGTAGCAGAAAGTATCACACCCAAACTGTTTCACCTTGCAGGATATGTAGTTTCTATGTATCCTCTCCATTGAAGAATAAAAATTTGCTATATGTCCATTAAATAAAAGTAAGAATAAAAAAATATAAAAAAATGCAGGTTTTGTAAATCGACTATAAACTTCTTTTTCATAACCACATCGATAATTGATTGCAATATTGCATCATTCTCGCCCAGATTTTAACAAAAATACAAAATTGCCAAACATAAATTATGAGCGACGGTTGATATATTAACATTTTCTTAGTCATATCGTTAGCGTCACAACTCTCAAGTGACCTATTTGTTCTCTTTTGCCTGTTAACCATTTCCTTACCTGTTTAATGCCCACTTGTGCTAAACTCCTACCCCAACTGGATCCTCTTACTACTTAATAAGAATCGAAGGTCATGCCAATTTAAATATTTGTAAATTTGACCCGAATAATTAAGAAAATTTGGATTTTTTGGGTTGTTTATTATAGGTGGACAATTCCAGCTTGAAGTAAAAATGTTATAGCATAAAAGCACGTAATAATCTAGCAAAAGGCCATAGTGACATAGCATTTACAAGAGTTGTCTTTTAGATCAAAGCAAAAACATGCATTGAATCATTTCACTGATTTTTTTTGGGTAAAAATCTCAAAGATTTGTCAATAGTAAAAGGAGACGTAACATTTCAGTACATGGGAATTTAGAATCCCGGATATAACAAAAGTTAGTTGCTGAAGAAAATTCGACTAATTAAGCACATTTTTTTGTGTGATCCCTTTGTTTCTCTCATAACTAGAAAACTAACAAATTCATGTCAATCAGGCAAAAGAAACAAAGAAAACCATAATTCAAAACCTGCAAAACTATTTGTACCTACCTGATATTTATCATTTAGATCTTGAAAACAGCTCGAGTATTCCACAGCAACCCTTCCAGGAAGTTGTTTGCACGGCTCGTGGGATTGAAGCTACCAAAGGCTGCACATAGTTTTAAAATATGAATTGATAACTTAAAAATAAATATACCTTTCATGACAACTTCCTAAAATGAAGAACATTCAAATAAGTTAGTGATAGCATAACAAAATCAATAAAACATCCTTAAAGCCATTGAACCTAAAAAACTTTGGCATCTTTGCACCTTTGGAGGGTTTCCGTATTCATTCTCCAAGTTGAAGTAAACGACCCACACATTTAGTTTCTCTGATATTGATCGTCCTTAAAGCCCTGCAATGTCATATAAATAGTCATGTACAATAAACATTAAATAAAAATTCAATTTCGTTCAATTGATTAAAGACTCGCTTCCACAAATCTGTAGTTGTATTTCAGAAGCCAGATAGCAAATGAATTGAAAAACAAAACAAAGATAAGTGGGCCTAGAATAACAAATCACATTTATACTATAAGATCTTCGTAACTGCCAAATACATCACTAAGGCCACAAGTTAATACCAATAGGAGGCTAGGCACCTTGCATAATGTTTGCTTTAAATTTTGAAAAGCTAACAGCAAATAGCCGATGAAAGTGAACATTAAAAATCTAAAGCAATTTTCATTTTTTATACCTCAACTTCTAAAGACCGAAAATATTTAAGCATGACAAGAATGACTAAGAGATATCAAATTCAAAAGGACGTCCAGACAGAAAGATCAAAACTGGGATTGATTACCTACACTTGCTTCTGTTCACGACAAAAGTTTTAAGCTACGATAAACATTTCCTTTAACTGAATATAGGAACTCCTTTATCCCCTCCCTAACAAACTCAAATAATTAATTAGACCAATAACTTCATTACCAACTAATTTCTAATTTACAGGTATAATCTACCATCATCTCTAGTCCAAAGTTTGTCCAGTTGTATCATAAGGGGGTTCTTTGGTCAGTTGGTCATCTTTTTAAACAATAGAAATTCAGAAAGTTTTAGAGTCAGGTTAGATTATTTTAATAGAGATTAATTTAAAATATCATCCAAAGAAAATGTAACATACCCTTTCCATTCTTCAACTTGTCTATCCTTCAACTTTTTCCCAAAAGCAACCATCTCTCACTGCATGGAAGATACCATAAATTATTAAAACAAATGATATACTTTAAACAATTTGTAATAAGTAAAAATGAAATAGAAGAGGAAGACGAAACTCATTGTGGCATTTCATCGAACACGTAATATGCACTATATACATGTACGTTGATTGAATGAAAAAGAAGAAGGCTCATGTATGTAGGTTACGGAAGTCGGATGAAAGAGGGCCAAACACCGCCATGACTGTAAACACTGGTTGCATAATCAAATACCATCCGGGTTACCCCGCCAAGATACAGGCCGAATCACCCCCATCACCGAATTATTAAGATGCTCGGATTTACATAAACAATCGTCATCATCTACATCTTTCAATCGGAAAAGTGATTTTCCGATTTAACCACATGGACGATTATGTACTTCACCCATATATAATCACCTCATATCTTATAATATTATTATTTGTCCATTCATTATTGCAAGTTTGTTATAGAATCCTTTTTCAATACTTTTAATTATTCAATTGTTTTTTAATATTACTTCTTCATACTATTTTTTGTACCATGTATAATAATATTGAAATTGTTGTATGTTATATATATATATATATATATATATATATATATATATATATATATATATAGGGTGTGTAAAATAAAAA
>JAOEHQ010016590.1:0-15239 GCA_025447715.1 Asclepias incarnata
TTGTAGGCTACAATGATTGTATTACTAATAGTTATAACTTATAAATAATCTAATTAGTATTACTAATAACTTAATAACTAATAAGTAATAAATTAATAATATAGTAGCGGCTGAAAGAAGAAAAGGTACCTTGTTAGAAGCTTTGATGAATCGCTCAGTCGATCAGAGAAGAAGAAAAGCTGAAAAGGTCTAACATAATAGCGGCTGAAAGAAGGGTAGGGTTTTTACTTTGTTATTTAAAGGAAGCCTTTTTAGATTAAAAAAAATAAAAATAAAATTTATTGTTGACTTTTGTTGACCGCCGAGTTTTGACCGATCCTACCGAGTTTTGACTGATCCTACCGAGTTTTGACCAATTCCTTCGAGTTTGACCGAGTTTTACACCAGCCCAAGTCGTTGACCGAGTTTCGACCCGATTCCAGCCAACTCAACTCGTTGACCCACCGAGTCCGAGTCTGGGAACTCGGCCGAGTCTACTTGTGTGCAGAGGCGGCCGATGGAAAGGGCAAACCCGACCCTGTTCCAAGCCCAATTTTTTACGGGAACCAAAATAAATTTTTTTTATAACGTTAGTTGTTATTTATAAAAAAATTTGTTTATATATATATATATATATTTGAATTCGCACGCACGTTAGGGGACGTTGGCCTTTTGTTCCCGACTCATCCTGGGTACTTGAATCCTCAGGACCGTCTTTGCATGTGTAGATTAGAGTTTTTGACGATGGATACACCCGAGATGAAAAATATTATCCGTTGCAATGCAATAGTGAGGATTTTGTGAGTTAGAGCTTCAGTGCCAAATGATATATGCATTCGAGTACACCTTCCATAAAATGTAGAACTTAGATCACCCTGTAGCCATATCATTTAATTTAAATGGACATCAAATAGTAGCTAGTAGGAAGCATTCCTTCTTTAAATTTAGTCCATATCACAACCACTAAAAATGAGTGTGATAAAAATGAAGGAATTGCATAACCTTATCTCTAAGCATAATATATGTTGAAAGTTGAAACATTTGCTCCTTAATTACTTGAATTCATAATATGTCATGATGTGAACACTTAACAGATTCATAATCTCAATATGACTATACGAATAAGAAAATATGTAAGGGTTTGACATTGATGCCGTTAGCAGCCTATGACTAGGTGATGCTACAACTATTTTTTTCTCCAATTTTTATTTTGAAGTCTATTAAATATACATAATATATCCCTTTTATAAAATCGTTGAGTGAGACAACACCTATTATAATAATAGATAATGCTAGTTGCATATTTGATTTTGCCAATATGTAAACTAATTTTATCTCAACTTCTTTATAAATTATCAATATTAAATTATAGATATTAAGTTCAATTTTAATTTCTCGTACATGCAACATAATTTAAGAATTTTCGTTAGACTTTCTTTCAATTTAAGAATATAAAGATTAATGATATATCATACAAAAAACATGTTGACAAGTATTATTACCTAAATATAGAATCTTGAATAATATATTGGGATATAATATATTTTAAGTTATAAATAAAACAGTAATATAGCTAATATTGGCTACGAGAAGAATCAAGGTGATATAGCTATTATTGAAACCACGAAGTGGCTTAATGTTGAGACATTAATTATGACATTTTTGTAAAAATTGCGCGTTTAAGCTTTCTTAGTTATGGCCCTTCCAGAATTCCTTCTATGACCTGTTGGTTGGTTGATAGTGTGCCAAGTCAGTGACACAGTGAGCCGTAACATTGCCAGAATTCCTGATAGGAAGCTACATAATGTATCACCTGTATAAAACTAAAAATGAGCTAATTAAGAATATGCACGATGATATTTATTTAAGGATCTATTTAATAAAGAAACGTTAATGCGGGGTGGTGGGTATAGGTACCAATGCGGTACATAAGGTTGTGTCCCTGTCAAAATGCATTTTTACCAACTAATAAAGAAACGTTAATAAGTTTTTCTTGTGTATCTATATTCGAGTCAACATCCTAAACTACTGATTTCTGTTTTCCCATTTACGAATTATTATCTACATCTGTGTGTTTTATCGATCGACATAAAAGTCAATGATGTATATTCGAAGAGCATTAATGTTGTGTGGAGAATTCCTGAAACTTCCCATTATCCAAATACGCACTTGTTGTACAACTTTTTCTATAGTCAAGGTTTATCGAAATTTTCTTTCGTCTGGTTTACATCTTCTCTCGATAAGAAAAAAGAAGAAGAAAAAAAAAAAGGTAAACAAAAAAATTTACATCTTCTAAATAGAATAAAATATGTAAGTGGTTGAAAGATATTTTTGAACACAAAACTTTTTTACCTTTTTCCATACACATAAATGACTTTTATAAATTAAAAAGAAACAATTTGATGGATTATTAAAAAGGTAAATCATTTAAAGATTGAAGCATATTGGAAGAAGGGAAGCAGATTTAATGATAATACATGAGTGAGAAGCAGATTTGATGATGATATATGAGAGAGAAACACATTTAATTCAAAAAAAAGTTTTAACCTGCTATAACCAGTCATCAGGTCATATACGTATTAACCGTGTACAAAATTTAAAAGTTTGTTGGGTACATATGACAATAAAAAAGTTTATGCTGTAACCGTGTACAATAAAAAAAGTATATTGGTATTCTAGTGATTTTTATATATCACTATTTTATTTATTTATTAAATTGAAAGCCAGTTACATTATGCATTTATGCATGGAAATCTTAAATCTTGAGTTACATTAAATACAAAACTAAAAATAAACAAAATCTCTAATATATAAGTTATACCTCATAAAGTTTATGTATCAAATAAAATGCTCATTCACGATCGTTTAGGCTTGCGAGCCTATTCAAGCTTGGTGTTCAAAGCTCAAGCTTAAGCTAGTTAATTAGACGAACTTCATATTAAGTTCGAGCTCGAATCGAGCTCGTTTAGGCTTGGTTGATTTCGAAATTTTAATGAGTCGAAATCAAGTAGCATATGAGTAATTTGGCTCTTTTACGACCCTGGTTTTAAAAGACATTAAGAAATTATCCGTTTCTTCGTGACGGTCCATTTTGACTCATTGGGAAATAACTTATCATCTTTTTGCTTTCAAATTTCCATTTTTATAATTGTTTAATTTTTTTTTTGAGATGTTAGATTTTATAAAATTAAGTTTTTGGATTTTTTTATGATCGCTAGGTTGTATTTTATTATGAGAAAAGATCCAGTTGTCCATAACGAGAAAGTGATGTATTATTGAAACCAGAAGAATGGTTCCCCAACACAGGAATCTTTTGATAGTGGTTTCCTCAAGTGGAAAGTAATACAACGAGCTATAAGCAGTGCTTTCATTATTATATAACAGAGGAATCTTTTGACAGGGTTGTAACCGAGTCGAGCTTTTATCAAGCAACTCGAGCTTGAATTCGGCTCGATTGAGTCAAGCTATTATCGATCTTGATCCCGAGCACGAGCCCTAAATTCAAGCTCGAAATACTTATCGAGCCGAACTCGAGCATTAAATAGTTCGGCTCGAATATTTATCGAGCTTTTCGAGCTTTAAATACATGAAGTATATGTGTATATATACATGTTAATATTAATACTTAAAGAATAAGCTCAACATTTTTCTCGAGCCGAGCTCGAGTCACATTTACCATAACGAGCCAAGCTCGAGCCTTATACGAAAAGTTTATATGTTCGAGCCTTTCGAGCCGAGCTCGGGCCATATTTGTAACCAAACAAGCCGAGTTCGAGCCTGTATACTGAAAGCTCGTTGAGCTATCGAGCCGAGCTCGAGTCTCTTCATTTTTTTCGAGCCTAGCTAGAGCTCCGCTCGGCTCGGTTGCAGCCATAGTTATAATAAAACACGCATTTGTAGATATTGTGCATCTACACATATATTAATATTAATTAATAACTAGCATAGTACCCGCACAATACAACGATATTAAAATATTTTTTGTTGGTGGTGTTAAATGATTTTTAATAGTGGTTGTCGTTGTTTCGTAGGTGGTTTAATTGTTTAAAATGAAGTTTGACCTTTGACTAACATATTTGGATTAAAAAGTGGTATGTTCGTTATATAAAGAAACGATTGTATTGTATTGAAAATTAAAAATAATTTAAATTGCTACCGTACTTTGTGAAAGTTTATAGATTTTTTGAATATTTAGTAGCTATAATAATCACGTCCTTAATTATGATCAAAACTTAAAGATATTAAAAAGAAGCTATGCAATGCCTAAATATATTAGGGTATTATAGGTATTTCAAGTTTTTAATCTTGAAAGAGGTAAATGTTTTATAAAAGAGTAATCATTATATAATTTTAGAAATTATGTAAAACATCTCCATTAACCAATATTTTTTTTTTCTTTCAGTAAGTATAAAAAATTACATTTTAAACTAAATACAAATACGTTTTTAAATTTTAATCTTATCCACATAAAATATAAACATAAAAAACAAAACAGACTTAATATTTCAAATAAGTACAAGACATTCATAAAGTTTAAAAACTTTCAAAACACAATGTAGTTATAAAAATCAAAACAAACATCATCTTTCAAATAGATGTTAATACACATTTTAACTTTAATAAAACTCAAAAATGTTAAATTATGTGTCATGGCTACTATAATACCTACTCATCACAACTTAAGACACCCACCCTATTAGAATATGTCTATACATGGAAACTAAGATATCTCATTATTGTTTCCAGACCTTTTATTTAAGGGAAAATGTTATATACTGTTAATATTATATATGCTATACTTACATTAATTTTCACACATGATAAAAGTCCCCCCTGATTTTAATGTCTGTGAGAACAACATTACATAACTATATACTGTTAACATTATATAAGTTATCCCTTTATTTAATCATGTTTAATATATTTACCAAGTAAAACTCGAAGATAAGGGTCCGTTTTTTTTAACCATTAAATTCTGAGTGGATAAAGTGACTGAATTGATAAATAATGTATGTATTGATTAAGTCAATACAGTAAGTGTTTTTTTATTAAGTCAAAAAGAAACATTACTATTTGAGTTAATGGATTAAGTAATTTTTTTTTATTATTATTAAACTCATTAAGTGATAAACAAACAGATTCTCAAAAACACATGGTTGAGATTAAATGATTAATTGCTTTTCCCATCCAAAATTCGATATACAAAGAGGGTATGTATTTCCACCCCTTTATTTTTAATTGTATTTTTTCATTGTGCAATAAACAATTATATACTGTAAATAAATTATTGTATATTGAGGGATGAAAATAAGAAAAGATAGGTTAAGAAAAGATAGGTTAAAATAAGAGGACCCATACAAAAACTAGTGACTAAAAGGACCAAATGTGTAACATGGGCATTGACCTTAGATATCAAAGCGTCTTCGTCTTCCGTACTCTTTTTTCAGGAGATCAATCTGTCGCCTAAGACTTACAAATTTCAACAATATGAGGTAAATTGTTTTTATATATTATTCTTTCACAAATAATTATTATTTTCTATTTATAGATTCTTCACAATATAATATAATATTTATATCTATTTGCATAAATTCATTAAGTAAATTGTAAATAATAAATACACTTACACTTATGTGTATAGAACATAGTTGCAGAAATAGGAAATTAGGGCTTTAAATTTGTAATTAATGTTTTAAATTTACTTAAACTTTAATAGTTAAATGTATCTAAGCTTAGGTTTGATATGTTATTAGTGAGATTAGTGAAATATTGTTACTCGGTCCCAAAATAAGTGTCCACTTTTCTATTTTGATTGTCGAGTGTCCACTTTTAATGTTATTTATAAAGTTTGTTTCTCAATGTACCATTATTTGTACAATTTAGAGGGTGTTTGAGAGTGCGTATCGTTACGGCTTAAAAGTTATAGACACTCAAACTACTAAGTGGCTTTTGAAAATAGGCAATAAGCTATAGACACTCTTAAACGCTTTTTAGCTATTTTGAAAATGCATTAATGCACATTGTAAAAACTTTTTGTGTGTCTGATTTTTTGTGTCTAACGGACGCTTATTTTGGGTTAGAGAGAGTAGCTGAGAGGGAAACAACTGAAACGGGTTAAAAGTTTGCCAAAATATTGTTTTAATGCATTAAACCTGTTAAGGGCTATGTGGTATTGGTGCAGGTAGAAAGGTTATTTGAGGTAGGGAGTGTAAGAAGGATGATGCATCCACTTTTGAATATTTTGATGCACCCGAAGTAAGTGCATCAGGTGCATCGGAGTGTAAAATGTAGGTGCATAATCTTTCCTGTACTTCCTATGTTAAGAACCGTTCCTTTCTGGAACCTCATCCAGATCTATGTAATCTAAACATATTTTTGTATTGAGCAATGGGAGATATGGCTTACGACCCTGGTTTCAACTTAGAGAACTGAAGCTAAATAACGTAGGATCAAAGATTTGATGTTTTGGGATGGTGTAAGAAGTTAAGATCCCTGTGATGCTTTTACTTAGGTGGATGCTTTTATGTAGATTCCACTTGTTTTGTTATCGTTTGTTCCTCATTTTGTGGTTTGAATTAAGTACATGACACCATGTGACTGCCTTTTCACATTAAAGAGGAACCCACAAAATGGAAATGTTGTAAGACCGAAAGAAATAGAACATTAGGCTTGAATGTCGAATGCACCTATATCTATCTGTTTATGTCTTGACAAGTCCTCCGTTAACAAGCTTATATAACAAATGGTTCTGATCACTAGACTTTTGTTGATTCTTTGTGGTTACTCTAACTTATGCAACTGTGCAGAAGCCATCCGGAGGTTCTCTGGGCGCAACGCGCAGATAAAGTTTACTTCACCATAGCTCTTACAAACGCAAAAGACATTACCGTTAAGTGTGAACCCCATGGACTTTTTAACTTCTCTGCTGTTGGGGCAAAAGATGAAACCATTGACTTCAGTTTGGAACTTTATGGGAAAATCCTACCTGAGGTGAGCACCAAACTCTTCATTTTCCAAAGTGTGATTTTCCATTTTTATCGATTCTTGTTATATTTTCCTGTTAGTTGTTCTGTCTGACTTGAATACCAGTTTTGTGTTTTCAAAATTCATGTGTTTGTACTCTTGATTCCTCTTTTCATAAATAGGCCTAATAGCCAATCTAACTGCATAAACTCATGAATTTTCATGGTTTAAGAACAAACCCATTTCCAGTATGGTATACTTGATACAGAGTCAATGCTGTCAATAACTTTTCTTTATATGAACTCTTAATAATTTCAAAATTGAGTATCCGTTGAACCTCAAAAGTCTCCTCTCTTATGATAATCATGGATCGTGAATTCGTGATGCATTTTTAACTTTTCCCTCTTTCTGAAACAGAGCTGCAAAACCCAAATGGGTCTAAGGAATATACTATGCACTGTACAGAAAGAGGAGAAAGGGTGGTGGCAACGTCTCTTGAAATCAGAAGGAAAACCTGCTCCGTTTATAAAGGTTGACTGGAATAGGTGGTGTGATGAGGACGGCGAATCAGCTAATGGTAATCTCAGTCACCATGTTATGAGTTAGTGTTGTCTGTTATTTTTTATATATTTTATAAAGCAGCTCATTTTCTTGCTTCTTTTGTTAACTTATATTAATTTTGATTTTGCAGAAACCGATGATGATGATCTGAAGGTAAGATCATCTCCCTTGCTGATGTTTATTTCCTAGGTCGGAAAAATAAAAACACTTTACTTTGGACGTAGAACCTCAATTGTTTTCCTTATTAAATCCAGAATCAGTATGAAAATTTGTAATTTTTTCTATTCTCATCTTAAATCAAATAATTTTGATTCTATAAATATTTTTTTATAAAAGAACAAGTCATTTGACTCTAATATCTCTATACAACTGCAGTACCTTAGTGATGATGATGATGGAAGCAGTAGCGACGATGGAATGCTATGTGAGTTCTGATATTTTATCTATCTACATTCTGTTTTTTAATTACTCCACCGTGTAATGCGTGAGACATAGTTTTAGGAACTCTTTAGTATGTTAAAACACAAATATTAAGGCCATATTAATGCCCAAGACATAGTTTTAGGAACATTTCAGTATGTTAAAACAGTAAATTCTGTAGTTTTCATGGGAATCACTGCTTCCCTCTGGAGTCTAAATTTGAACTCGTAACGAGATCATCCTATTCAAAAGAAAACAATACATTTCGGTTTGTCACATAAATTCATAATTTTCAGAATATGCCAAAGTAGGATACACTTTGTTGACTGCATCCAGAGTCGCTTGTTGGAATTTTATGATGATATGATACTTTTAATGTTGCTCCTTGGAAAGGGGTGAATTGGCCGATCGAGTAATGGGACTATATGGAACTCATGGGATGGTAAAAAACAGTTTGGGTAGGCTTGAACTTTCTTACCAGTGAGATTTTTTTTCTTTCCATTTTTTTGTTCATGAATACCTGATATATTTGGATACAAAATTTATTACCAAAATAATAACGATCCAACTTTGAGTAAAATCATTTTTAAGAATGTGAACTCTAGAGTATGAAGACCTGTTTACCCCTTCAGTTTCCTTTTCTCAGCTAATTTTTATGATTCAAGTATTTTGCCTGTTTTCAATATATGTACCCGCATTGGGAAATTTCACATAAATCGGTAAACATGTCCTGGTGCAGCAAAATCTGTTATTTCCATGATCTTTTGGCTGTTTATTGTCTTCAATATCTGATCATTCAAGATAAATAGCAACTAGTGTGTTGATTTGTTTCTTACAATGTGTGGACCTTTTTGCAGATCTTCCTGACCTTGAAAAGGTCCGAGGAAACTAGAGATGACGGAATGAAAGCTTACTAAGCGAGCCGATTGTCAAAGCTCAGTGCTTATCAGATCACTACTTCTGTCGTCCAGAAGGTAGAGTTGCGGCTCCCTTTTGTGGCCTGAGCTCGAACTTGGTTCCATCATTGTAACGACCTCTAGGGTCTTGATATTCTACTAAATTCTGGTCTATCTGTACTATTACTTTCATGAGGACACTCATATCGTCTTATTGGTGTTGCGACTCTGGCCGTTAACCTTGTTAGATATCAAATGCTAATCAGGATTGACTGCTTATAGTAACAGAGTTCTTCAGGACCATGACTAGTTATTCTGGCGTCTTAAACAAGGAACACCACAAAACCTCACAAGTTGAGAACCACCAAATTCTTATAGATTAAATATCGCACAATATACAATGTAAAGCTACACTCTTGAAACTTGAGAACTTATTGTGCTATACATTCATGAAGGCTCCCAAGACGTTCGGTCCACTTATGATACAGTTACAACCTGCACGTGTAGTACTAGCTGGGTAACTCCTGAGCAAAGAGGAAACTCTATTGCTGAACGTCTCTGTTGGACGAAAATGATGCTTTACTCTGTCTTCGTTGCCTTGGGAATATCTTCGACCTTGTCTACAATTTCAATAGGAATAACTGGAATGGAATCCCACCATCCTTGTAATTTCCGATTCCCCATGTCAATTTTTTTCTTCTTAACGAGCTTCCCCAACTTTGACGTCGTTGCAAATACCAATACCACTAAGACCATAATAATGAATTTCAGTGGGATGACTGCCAATACTATTGCACACCCAGTCAATGTTGTAATCGCCATATCTGTGTGCTGCAGCCGACGTTGATGAAGCTTAAAATAAAATATACATGAAAAAGTATATATTCAGATTGGTTTGTACCAAACTTACCTTAGGGGCATTTGATAAGAATATTGACCATATTTTCAATATTGAAATATTCGCCAACTGCATGATGCTATAAGCTGTATTAAGTCCATATTGTGCAGACACTACGCTCTCCCTTGTTGACTGATCAGAGGCAGTACATACGACAAATTTGGTTTTCTTGCCTACGTCATGTCGTCTTGCCCAAATCATCTTTGAAACTACCCACATTAAGAATACCGCCATGGCCTTGCCAATCCACTCTCTGCAAGCACAGTAACATAAGATTTGTATTTTCTTTCAAAAGTGAACTTTTATCACTCGTTAATTACATTCTTCAACACACTTACTTGTATACAACTAATAGTGTAAATCCGATCACCGTGAGGGTGGATACTGGTCTTTCCCACTGGATGACCTCTTGAAACCACGGCAATGCATTTTTTAAGGGCTTCACCAACTCCTATGCAACGACATCAATAATGAGAACATGGGGTGTAGGAATAATGAGAACATGGGGTTACCTACAGAACATGACAAATGCTCAAAAGTGAAAACACCAAATTTTCGCAGCGCCATTATGAAGCGAGTTTTCCTTGGGAACATACCATCAGTACGGCAACACTGTTGCCAATCCCTTCGTCTTTTATCTCTTCTGCCTTGGCTTTTGCCATGTTGATTTCTTTTGCATCCTCTCTAACTTGTTCAACAGCTGTTTCCAAAGATGATAGATTTTCAGGTTGGTTACTTGCAATTTCAGTATTCCCACTCCCTACTTTCATTTCCTTGTGCTGAGCACACAACCCGGAGACATTCAAGCTGCGCAGCACGGAGGTTGCACTGCATGGGTGTTCGGTTTCGACTGTTTTCAAACTTTCAGCAAGCTCTTGTAGGACACTACTTCCTGTAGGAAGCTCGTCAAACAATGCAAAAATGAGGAAACTTTTGGGATCAGGTGGAGAAATTCTAAGCATTTCTCTGGCTGCATGAAGCCTTATGATCCCTAAGATGGTCCTTGCATGCATTTCCCATACTTTGAATGGAGACTCCACTTCAAACTTTCTTATGAACTTGTGCAAAAGCATAACTTCCTTAACGAGAGCAAGCCAATGGTCTCGTCTTGTGGAGCTAGCCATCTCTGGGAACTCAATTTGGACATCCTCTTGCCTAAATGACCCCAAAGGAAAAGCAGGGTTAAAGCATGAAGGCTACAACCACAAAGACATAATACATTCACATGAATCAGAGGTGGCAATTTCGACTCATTTACCTAGGTTGGGGTTGGTTTGGTTATAGTTTAACTTTAACGATCATACGGGTGAACATTTAACATTTGTTAAAAAATGGAATGTGTTCAATGGCAGATCGGGGTCAGAAGAAATCTGAAGTGTATTCAATGTTTACAACGTTTAAAAACTGTTTATCGAGACAGGTTAGATTACATTGTTGTAATCATATTTTATAAATCAACTATCTATATATTAATCTAATCTAATAAGGATGTACAAATTGACAAATTTCGACCGGGTCTCCCCTGAAATGAGTTAAAATGGGTTATGTTACATATCTAACAAGTCAAACACATAAAGTACTATATCAGTCTACAGAAACTGGTCACTATCGTCTAAAACATATTTTTCCACCTCTAAGTAAAGGCTTAGATAAAGCAATGATCGATATAAGTAGTAATCTCACAGTTTAGAGGACTCATATATTATGGCCCTGTCAAAAAGAGGAGCACCCAGAGGACCTGTCGATGCTGGCTTTACAGACTGCTCTATGTCCTTTGACAGATCGAGCTTAATTGCATCTTCATATGAAACAATTCCCGAGGCCTCAAAGTAGAGAGCGTAGTTGGTTAATGTGAGTCTCCCTAGAGAAAGCACTGATAAATACTTTATGGATTTCAACTAAGAAAGAAAAGGGAAGATCAAGACGAACCAGGCCAGCTTTGTCCCCCAATATGACGAATAACTCTCTGTGAACTGGCAGTTCCCTCGACGTGCAGAATGAATTCATCATCTGCCATAGCCGCGTTCGTCGGTGTCGCTTGTGTTTGCAAATGTTTTATGCATCTACAACAAAGATTAACCAAACTTGAGGCAAAAATGGAAACATAAAATCTCTGAGTCTCTATTTTATTCTTCATGTAGAATACCGAAATAACGTTGAAAAGAATTACCTGTCGATTTCATTAAGATATCTGTCATATGCAGGGAAATGTAGACGGTTTCCAGTAGACATTGTTAGTGTCTCAAAAGTAAATCTCCCAATCACAAAATCGGCCACTAATGGAACTAACGATCCCAACCACACAAATGCATCATCTCCGACACTTGGCTGATTATCAACCTACCAACCAAAAAAACTAAAAACCATAATACCAACTCGTTCACAAAATGTACCAATGCAGAAACACCCAAGTGGAGCACTGTAATTTTGCAAGGAGAGTTTGGATTTGAATTATGATACATATTTACCAGAATCATACAACCAATTGTAATAACACCCACTATGAAAAACAGTTCTGAATGTTTGAAGTCGTAATACTATAAAGTAAAATGGATGATATGACTCCAAAAATTCATAATATTATTTTACCCTTAGGCCTTAGATATATAGTTTCATTGTTTGCATGAAACATATTACCCGAAACGGATTAATTGACTCTAAGAATTTGTATAATTAGAAGTGGAATTTGTCTACCCAAACACTCGTAAACATTAGATAGAGGGAACGGTAGCCTACGAGCAGTGGCATGATGTCTGAATAGAAAATAGAAACATCATCTTGCTCATTAGTGGATTTGGCAAGTGCCGGTATCTTCTTATCTTCTTTCTCCTTTGCCATATACTCCTGAAACCAAAAACATACCCGCCAAAAATAAACTAATAGTACCTAGTCTTCTTCACAAGTAAAGAGATCTTACTGGTTAAGACGTGAACCATATAGAGATTGGAAGGCATGAAATCAAACTAATAGTTGATTAAAAACTTGCCAACGGCATCGCATCATAAAGTTCAGAATCCTATTATCCATTATGTATCGTCGTCTCAAAAGACATAACTTGATTTCCAACTATAGCAAATCGAGATTGGATTAGTGGAAGGCACATTCTTGGGGGGGAGCTTACTGGAGTGTAAGCTAATGACTTTTAAAAGCTATGCTCACAAGTAACTTTGAACTTTGAAGAGCCCATTGAAATAAGATGTCAAATCATAAGCCACTTGAAGTAGCACTTGAATTAGAGTTTGGACTTGTGAAAAACACAATTACACAAATACCATTTAATTAACTCCTAATTCACATTAGGAGTTCTATTCGTTTGTTTCCTTTTATGTCAAGTTAAACATTTAAGTTCGGACTAGGAATCTCATAGTTTTCCAACAAGATACTAACTTTAAATTTCGTTCGGTGTTATAATAGAAAAAAAGAGTGTCACTTAAGTGGCTAAGATGTCAAAAAATGTAATATTGATGCCTTGAACAAATTTTCATCCACGTTTTGATACAAAACTATAACATGTTGAATGCCTTGATCAAAACTATGTTGACTTCTGTCTGGTCAAATAATTCCTTTTAAGGAAATTCATTCATTGTACACTCTTTGACCATAATTGACACTTTTTGTTCCAATTCCAACCATTCGGGTTGTTTCATTCCAATAGTACATTATACTACTCTTAATACTCGCATAAATGCATAATGTATGGATTGGTTTTATATATTGTAAGATTACTTTTTTCTCTGGATTAATACAGAGATAGATAGGTAATCAAAAAAATAATAACTTAGAAACATAGATAAATTATTATTATTATTAGATTACTTAAATGTTGCTGTTGTATTATGTATTTAAATGGGAATGAAGTATTGGTTCATTAAATTTGACCTACTACTATGTATGTTACTATATGATTTGGTAGAACATTTAATTAGTTACACTTTTATGTGATGCTTTTTTATATGTGATAATTTTTCTAAACAATATGTATCTATTATTTTTAAAAAAATAATAAAATAACGAATGCTTATGTTGGGGTTGTCATATGAAAATTAAAATTCCAAATAGGTGAATTATATACTTATTTGGATCCACTTATCAACTATTAATATAATCTTTTATCTATTATGTAGCTAATATTTATTTAATATTTACTTTTCATACAAACCGAACATAGAAAAGGAGATAGAAAATTATGTTCATGGGTGAATATGACAACAATGAGTATAATAAGACTTTTAATATAAGAGTCTTAATTATATTAGATATCTATATTACCAATTAAGAAACTTTTTTATTATTTATGGTATCTAAAAGTTAGATATATAATTAAATTATATATATACACTAAAGGGACAAACTATTTAAATAAAACATCACATGTCGATTAAAAAATATATTAATTCTATTTTAGTTATATTGATAAATAAACCATTAGTGAGTTTCATAATTATATAGAATATTTTACTCAAGTTGCTCGAAGCAAAGAGTACTTTCTACTGGTTATAGAAATTAATTCTTTATAGAATACTTTGTTTGCTTTTTTAAGATATTTAAAATCACATATGAAAGTTACGTACGTAAACTCCAGATAACATAAATGCATTATTATGAAGGTCAAGGTACTAAAGTACTAAAGAAATATCCGTTTAGTATTATAGGTAACGTTAGTTTATTAACTCACTATTTATATCAGAAAATAACAATCTATATCTATATATATATCAGTAAGTATTTTAGAAAAGATATGGTATATTTATTCGAATTCATTCCTTATATTTCCTAATACAGTAACAAATAATATTATATAAGGATAAAGATTTTTGATATAAATATAACATAATTATTAAAAATTACAAATAATTAAATTATGAACTAAAAAACACGTGTCTTTTTAGCCGGGTACCAATTGATTTTTGTTAAATTACGCCATTGGGATTAGTCTCTCAAAATGTAAGAAACTGTGCATAAATGTACATTTGTTACACAAACTATGCACAA
Source organism: Asclepias incarnata (assembly GCA_025447715.1). Taxonomy (NCBI): domain Eukaryota; kingdom Viridiplantae; phylum Streptophyta; class Magnoliopsida; order Gentianales; family Apocynaceae; genus Asclepias; species Asclepias incarnata. Next base: position 14,710 of record JAOEHQ010016590.1, read on the forward strand.
ATGTTCACAATTTACATCACTTATCTTTTAGTTTGTTAAGAAGCCTCGAATTTCCAAATCATTATACCTTTATTTTAGGGGTCATGTTCTCTCACAACACAAAGGAGCATGACTCGCAATTTAAATCAAAATTGAGCCCTTAAAGCATTACCTCTCGTGCTTGCTTGACCGAAAATATCAACCCATGCGGCCATGCCTTTGCACATAAGTGCTTGCATATTCATAACGCTTCATTTGCATACATATTAAACAAGAATTTTATAGCTAAAATTGACCACAACTATTTGAAAATACATTAATCATGCATTTCTAAAACCGTGGTGACACTTATTTTGAAACAGATGAAGTATAATAAAGTACTTCACGATCACTTATTAGTTATCGACCCTTGTAATGCACACCTACGAATACCACCTAAAAACAATTCTTAATATAAGGTAGACTACATGATATTATATATATATATATATATATATATATATATAGGTTCTGGTTAAAATAAAACAAGTATTAAAGTAAAACAAATAAAA
>JAOEHQ010016601.1:0-15239 GCA_025447715.1 Asclepias incarnata
TACGTAAACCAATACCGAACCAAAACTTTTGGTTTATATCGGTTTAATAATTTTAAAAAGGGTAAATTTGTCAATTACAATTAGTTAACGGAATTAGGTTAAGTTTAACAAAGTTAGGGACCGTGGGTGTGCATAGTTTTAAATATAGGGATGACCAACGTAATTTTGAAAAGTTAGGGATGATCGGTGCAATTTGAGTCAAACCACAGGGACCATACGTGTAATTTACTCTATCTTATAAGTATTTTTTTTTCTTTGAAAGCCAATTAACCACACAAATCCTAATATATTTACAATTTCTACACAATGAAACTTGAACACACAATTTTATGAAACTTGTATCATGCGTGGTTATTTTAGTTATATCATGTGTAATTAAGGATCAATGTGAATTAGCCTACTTGGTAGAAGCTTATGTCTCTTAAAAGGATGGTCTCAGGTTCTTCTGAGCATCAAAATAGTTTAAATTCTTTATTGTATAGAATATTAGGAGTAATTTTTCTATTAAAAGAAAAAAAAATTATGTAATTGGGAATTATTTAAAATGAAAAAAAAAAAAAAAAGCAGCTAAAAGTCTAAAACTACATTAACATATATATTACTTTGACAAGTTAGCCCTCAACCTCATGATGATGCAAAAAAGTTCAACCAAGTTTTTAAGGCTAGTAACAAGTACAAAAATACGTGTGGTACAGTTGTTTCAAAAAAACCAATCCATTAAAAAAAGTCATTTTACGGAAGTACGTGTGTTGTATATTTTTCTTTTTTGGTTTTCTTTTTAAATATGTTAAGTAAGAACTAAAAATAAAGGCTTTTTTTGTTAATATAAAAAAATGCTTTAATACGTTATTTGTATTAATATTATTTATTTTCGTTACCAACTATACTAAAATAATAATAATCCACATATATTCTACTCTATATAAAGATAAAAGGTTTTATCCTGATCAGCTTACCAATTATTATTATTTTAGTAAGGATCGAATTTTTAACCTCTGTTAAGCTGATCAGGGTAAACCTTTTACCCGAACTCTTAGACCTCTGTTTATAAAGAACAAAAGGTGATAAGGTGTAAACAATCTTATCCCTATAAACAGATAAAAAATGACTTAGTGAAAATCGAACTCTTGACCTCTGTTTTCAAAGACAAGGAGTTTTCTAACTGATCCGACCCCATTTTTAGCTATATGAATAAAGTACATGAGTACATTGCAAATCTTTTTTTATGGAGCGCATGATCTTGTTGGGAAATTTAAAAAGAAAATAAATAAAACTTTAGTGTGAATTGATTTGATGATATATAGTGGTGCAGGGTTTCCGTTTACGGTGAGTAATAATGAAGTGCTTTTTTGGGGAAGTTCAAAAACGGAAAGAAACAAATCCAGCCCTTGAAGAAACCTCCTTATTTGGATTCCATGTTTCAGTCTTCAGATTTTGCAAAATACTCATTAGATTCTCGCTTGTACTTTCTTTGTAGCTTTTTTTACTATATCCATTTCTCATTTGTAGGGGCGGAGAGACGGTATCAGGAAAAATTCTCAAAAAAGGCAAAGTTAAAAAATCCATAAAAAAAATTCAAGTCGGAGTAAATTTTAAAAACCCATAAAAAAGTTTTAAAAAATCCATGAAAAATTTAAAATATATAGCAAAATTTAAATTTCGAAGGGGGCATTGATCCCGTTTCCCCCCTCCCTGCTCATTTGACTTGAGCTTTCAATGTTTACTCTCTGCACCTGTTGGGCATATATATGTTCCTTTCCAAAACAAAATCTAGCATAAGTATCCTGACATTTAAGTGTCTAAGGAAGAATTTAATAGCCATATTGTCTATATATTGTCGATATGTGTTTACCGTCATTTTAACTTTTTTTTTTTTTAAATGTGTGAATTATTCGTGAATATCGGGAGGTCTAGCATACGTTGTTTTAACCGGGTCCGTCCTAGAGGGCCCTCTCGCCGAATAGATCCCCAATTTAAACTGAGAAACCCTTATCACCCAGACCCACCATAGATGGAAATTAAATACTTGTGACCACTCTAAATATGCCTTGGGTATGACTCAAACCTCTGACCTCTTGTGAGGAAAGAGTTTTCTTTGTCATTTACTAGCTACTTCACATCTACTTAAAACAAAATATTTATATACAACAAATACATTCTTTAATTATCATTTCTTGATTATATAAAAGATCACAAAAAAAAAAGATTAAAATAAAAGATGAATGGAAAAAAAGATTAAAACAAATCTTTAAACTAAACTTTTTAGGTCAAAATAAAAAGATGAATGGAAAAAAGATTAAAACAAATCTTTAAACTAAACTTTTTAGGTCAAAATAAAAGATGAATGGAAAAAAAAATCAAAAGAGAAGTACAGAGTTGTATGGAGATAACATGAAATCTTGAGGACATATTAGGAGTAATTTGAACTGTAGCTTCACAAAACATTGTTCATCAATCTAAACGATGGATTTTTTTTATTTTTTTTTAGAACGGCAACTTTGTATTGTTGATTTGTGATTCAAAGGTTGATTATCCTTAATAATTTTTGGTGCTAGACGATGGATTTGTATGTAGTTTATACTAGAAGGAACTCTCTCGTATTCTCTAATTTGGTACTAGTGGATTAGTTTTTGCATTTGGTGATGTGGTTTTTACTTTCTTATCTTGAAAGGTTTTCCATGTTAAAAAATCTGGTGTCTTAGGATATTGTTTGATTAGTTTTGGTTGATTTTATTGTTGGATTTTGGAAGATAGTTTAGAGCGTTTACCATTTTACAACTATCAATACCTATCTTTATATTATGTAGTGCAAATTGATCTTACCTCCTACCACAAAGTAAATTCACGGTTTTAAAAATACACACACTGTGTGGATCAGGTCTCTTCCTATCATGACATCATCTCCTCCTCATCTTCACTGCCACATCAGCTTTTTTTTCTCCAATACACACCCAAGAACACCCCCTCCCTATCATACCTTCATCCTCACCTCATCCTCAATTACAAACTATTAAATCATACACACATACACTTGTTTAGCCCCACAAATCTCGTCCAAGCCATTCGTTTTTTCGCCGAGTAAAGACATGTCGAGGAGCATGCTGAGCTCCTGCCAATGAAGATGAGCACGCCGACCTTTGGATGAGAGCACGCCGACTCCATAGGGAGCGACCTCAGTATCCAAGATACGTGCTATAGAAAAAAAAAAAGGAAAATGATTTATCCTCTGAATATATATTATTTTAAAAATCCTCTTAAAATCACATGAATATGACATGTGGATTCTATTAAATCTTTTTTCGAATCTTTATCTCTTGATTTTTCCAAATGTCATCACCATGTTGTTGGGAGAATTGTTAAGATGATGAATAAGAAAGAAATATCAGTACTCGACAAAAAAATTATTATTCAAGTATCATTATTTTGTTTTCTATAAACGCCAGGGTATGGTGTAATAAAACTCTAAAGAAAATAACAATATTTATTTACTTTATTTTTTTTTGAAAAAGTGTGAATTGCTCGAGAATGTTGAGAGGTCTAGCATATGCTGTCTTAATCATGTTTACGCTAGAGAGTCCCCTAACAGAATAGATCCCATAGCAAAATAGATAGATCCCCAACTTAAACCCCTATCCCTAGCAGAATAGATCCTCAACTTATACTCCTATCCCTAGCAGAATATATCCCCTTTTAAACCCCTATTGCCATCTCTGGAGGGGAAAACTCATCCAAGCCCACCATCTCTGGAGGAAAAAACTTATCCAATCCCACCATAGATGAAAATTAAATATCTATAGCCATCTTTAAATATGTCTAGGGAAAGATTCAAACCTGAGACATCTTGTGAGAAAACAGACCTTCTTACCATTAGACCATTTGATAATGGTTACTATTTACTTAATTAGTAAAAGAAAATCTTGCCCAAGTCTCCTGACATTGAAGTGTATAAGGAAGAATTTATTAACTATATTGTCTAGAGTCGATGTGTGTTTACTGTCATTGTACTACTTTGCTCTTTCTTCCTAGGTGATTGATAAGAAAATACTGATCGAATTGAATTGATAGATGCATCCATCATATCAGACTCTCCTCCCAATCTGACACCACCCCTCCCCTTTTCACTTCTACTCCTGTATATTTACATCTGTTCAGGTGGCCCTATATATACACCCATTTGCATCAAATAACACATTGGAATTTAGAACCAACCCCCATTTTTATGTTTCAAACCCTTCACTATCACTACTACTACTACTATAACTCTTTATATATACATATATATACATATATATATATATATAATCTCCACTGAATTTGAGAGACCAAACAGGCCAACACTTGAAAAACAACCTTAACTTTCCTAATACATTAACCTTGTCTTTAAAAATGGAAGCTTTTGATCATACCCATTTTGTTAACACCTTTCCCTTTTCTTTCCCTTTTCCTATCCCTACTGCCACCATAACAAACACCACCATCACAAATCCTCCATGGATGGACAGTAGGATTTGGAGTAGACTCCCTCAAAGACTTGTCGATCGAGTTATCGCATTCCTTCCACCGCCTGCCTTCTTTCGAGCCAGGTCTGTGTGCAAGAGATGGTACTCTCTCTTGTTCTCTCATAGCTTCCTTCAAATGTATCTTCACATCAATCATAAACCCTACTATTTCATTTTCTTTAAACAAAAGCCCATAAACCCTAAAACTACCACCACCACAACTATCTTGAAGACCACAAACACCACCCACACCCCTACCGATAACATCGTCCCACATGAAGGCTATGTCTTGGACCCGAAAACCCTTACTTGGTATCGTCATGTGTTTCCACTAATTCCACCAGGGTTTTCACCCACATGTTCCTCTGGTGGGTTGATTTGTTGGGTGTCAGATGAAGCGGGTTCGAAAGGTCTGTTACTTTCGAACCCGCTTTTTCCATCTTTAGTCACCCCACTCCCATCAACCCTAAGGCCTAGGTTATTCCCATCCGTAGGATTAACCATCTCGAACTCTTCAATCGATGTTATGGTGGCAGGTGATGATTTAATTTCCCCATATGCCGTCAAAAACTTGACAACTGAAAGCTTTCACATTGATGTTGGTGGATTTTATTCCATTTGGGGAACAACATCATCTTTACCAAGATTATGCAGTTTGGAATCTGGAAAGATGGTGTATGTTCAACAACAAAACAGCAGCTCACCTGGCAAATTCTACTGCATGAACTACAGTCCTTTTAGTGTGTTGGGGTACGATATGGCTCGAAACGAGTGGTGCAAGATACAAGCACCCATGCGGAGGTTTCTGCGGTCTCCAAGTTTGGTTGAAAGTAAAGGAAAGCTGGTCCTAGTTGCGGCTGTGGAGAAGAGTAAGCTGAATGTTCCTAGGAGCTTAAGAATGTGGGGATTACAAAACTGTGGGACAACATGGGTGGAAATCGAAAGAATGCCGCAGCAGTTGTATGCGCAGTTTGCGGAGTTGGAGGGTGGGAGAGGCTTTACTTGTGTTGGAAATGGAGAGTTTGTGGTGGTTATGATTATGGGAGCGTCCATGGAGAAGGCATTGTTGTTCGATTTTGAGAAGAAGAGATGGGTTTGGATTCCGCCGTGCCCTTATTTGGGTAGCGTAGGTGGTGGTGGTGCTGGCAGCGGCGGGTTAAATGGTTTTGCTTATGACCCTAGGCTTGCTACACCTGTGACTGGACTTCTTGATCAGTTGACTACCCTAAATCCGTTTTAGTACTACTATATTATATCTAGCTATATGTATCGATCATCAACAACAACAACCGTACCCAATCCTTGTACGGGTACGGGGGAGCTATATGTATCGATCGATCTTTTTTATTAAAGTGTATGTACCGTCTAGTTTGTTTCTTTTCTAGCTAGGGTTGATTATGTAATCGAAATGAAATCTAATGATGGATGTGCTTCAAGAATGCGAATATTGCATATGATGTAATCTTTATCCTTTTTATGTACTTTTATTTGCTAGCTAGATATATGAATTTGAATATTGTAGCATGAGCTAGCTAGGAAGAAAATAAATAAATAAATAAATATATGGTCTCTTAGATTTTGTTTTAAGTTAGCCCTCTAGGGCATAGGTTTTAAAGTATTTTGAAGGTTATTTCTTCTTCTATCATCATTTTAAATGGAAATTTCTTATCATATAATTAATATATTTGTGAAAATTAAAATAATGATATTTCTTGGGGATATAGCTTACTTCATTTTATCATTAAGCTTACTTAATTTTATCATTACAAGTAAACTGAAATTTAATTTCTAATTAAAACTAAAAATACAACCTCCAAGTTTTAGTTATAGATATTGATTTACACCGCACTCGTAAAAAGTCAACGTCCGCATGAAAGTGTTTGCCGACGGCATTTCATTCTTATTTGAATCGACTGTTAGCAGGGGCGGTATCAAAGGGGGGCCAATGCCCCACTCGAAATTTAAATTTTGTCATGTATTTTTAAAATTTTTATGGATTTTTTAAATTTTTCTATGGGTTTTTAAAAGTTTACACTCTCTTGGATTTTTTTTCATGAATTTTTTAATTTTGCCCCATTTGAAAAAAATTTTGATACCGTCCCTGACTGTTAGTCATTGAAAGAAGGGCAACTGGCCTAAGTGAACAAATTTGTTGATTATAGATTGTTAATTTGATTTATGTGTTTGCGTTTAGTGCTAGTTAACTACAAACCATTTTCAGACCTACAAAACACATTTTCAACTTATTTTTCATAAGCTTCAATTTGCATAGTTCAACAACCAACACTCGAGTCATTTTTTCTTTATACTTTGGTAGGGGTGACACACCTTGGTATTCACCAAGTGGTGATTCCTCCCTTTTTTAGCGTATTTTTTCTTCCATTTCATTCCTTTTATTGTTTGATCCCATCTATATTTCAAAAACTATTTTTGGGGTTGTTAATCATTTTCTGGTTTATTTCTTTATAATGTATTGTAATACATGATTGAAAGAATTTGTATTTTCACTTGAGATTCAAGAATCAAAGTATTCAATGGAATCAAAGATGAAGTTGAAGAAAGAGCCATGATGATGAAAAAGACTAACGCATTTTAGTATGGGATGACAATACCATACTAAGTGCATCTGGGTGCCACTTAGGCCTCTCCCTATTATGTTGTTATCTTCCCTTCATCTTTACTGTCACATAAGTTTTCTTTTTCCAAGACACACCCAAAAACATCATCTTTCTTATCATAACCTCATCCTCACCTTATCCTCAATTAAAAAGTTATAAACCCACACACATCCACTCACACATACCTCACCCATATCTCATCCAACCCCTTCCAAAATATAATGAAAAATGATGATGAAGGGCCTTGTACCTACCATGCCGAGAGAAAAGAAACACGCCGAGCACAAGATGGCCTTAGGGAGGGGCCTTAGAAGATCTTTGTGGGGGTAAGGAATGATAGCTGTCAAGGTATATTCGTCACAATATAAGATATTGACATAGTTGGTCCGTAACTTGCACAAATGTTGATGAAAATATGGCTTAAAATAAATAAGGAAATACACAAAGTATAAAGCAGTTAACTCTATTTATGACGTAAGAGTTACACATGTAAGTTAGTTAATAAAGTTAACGTTCAAAAAAAAAAAGTTAATAAATAACTTTAATACAATGCTTATACTTTATTACATGACTAACATGTCAAGGGAATCTAGAACTAACTAAGATTCTAACACAATGAATACACCTCTCCATTTTCAAAGTCTTCTTCGAGTACTCTTTATTCTCATAAGAATAATAAGTCTTCCAAGAAACCTTTGCATCCGCAAATTGCACCTTGGTTTTCTAGTGTAAGGTAGTTCGACAAACCGAAAAACTTGATATCATGATCGTTATGGTTGGTTTAGTCATGATAAGACAAAGAATCTCCGCAAGAGTACTTCACACTCATCCAAGAAGCTTCCCACAACTCTGGCATGAAACACTAATTAACGCTTACACTTTAGTTAACCATCGTTTTGTAGTCTTAGCAGTTAAAGTCCCAAGGCTTGGTCATTGTTTTGTTTCGTGTTGTACTGTTAGTATTGCATCTCTGTTTCTGATTTTATTTTTTCTTGTATTTGTAATTGTATTTTTTTGCAACTAGCGCCTTGCTAGTTGTCATATACTGTATTTATATATATACTTCTACCGTTCCAAAAAAAACTTTAGTTAACCATCGTACTAACCAAAGTGACTTTAAAGTACCTGGTCAAAACAAGTAAGGAGTAAATTACCTGAGGAAACCCAAGATGAGCTTAGATTTACCATGCATCTAAGTCAGATAGAGATAAAGCTAATATTTCATGTAGTTTTCATACTTGTGAACTTGATTTGAAAGCTAAGGTTGTGTATGTAGCAAGGTTGAAGAACTCATGACTCGGTGAGGGGAGGAGTCAGAAGTTTTTGAAGACTCGGACTTGACTCGGGGAGTACCCGGATTGAGATTATATATATAAATATAACTATTTTTGAAATTATATGTAATAGAACTTTAATAATATATTAGAAACATCAAATTTAAAAATAATTGTTTAAAGACAGCAACACAATACTTCAAGGCTCGAAAATTAAACATAACATTAGTTGATAGATTCACGCTTCATCATCATTTTGTCCGTATTAAGGTTGGAGAACTCGTGACTCGGACTCAACTCGACGATGTGAGGAGTCAGGAATTTATTTCGAGTACTCGGCCAACTCGGAGGAGCTTTACAACCTTGTATGTAGCCAATATTATTAGTACTTGTAATAATGTGGGAAACCATGTAAACCTTTATATTGCTAGTAATGTTCATGATGCTTTTGTGCCTTTATCCACTTATTTCTTTACTTTTGCTAACCTACATGGACCCATTTTTCAAATGGGTACCTATACGTGTTATATAATCCTTTTTGCAAGGGATCCTCGTCTGTCTTTGTTACTTGGATTTAGGCCTTTCAAACACAAGACAGGGGATAAGTCGTTAGACTAATAAGAGTAATGCGTCTTCACCAAGTTTGCCGCCCCGCTACGGGACCCCCGAGGGCGTTTTTGGCCAAAAAACATCCCATCCTGGCTAATATTTGCCGCCTGGTTTGTGAGTGGTGTGTGTATATATATATGTATGTATAGTATGTATGTGAGTGGGGCTTCTAGGAAGCCTCACTCCACCATTTTTGAGGGCTTCTTCTCATCTTACGCACATGCCACGTGTCGCAAGCCGCCCCCCAAATTTGAAGCCTTACTTCGTTCAGCCTTACTGTTTAATTTTGTAAACCTTGGCTATGGAGATATTATTCAGATAACCATCAACGAGTTTCCTATGTTGAAGGGTTCGGACACAACTTATTTAGTGTCAGAAATTTTTTTGATAATAATTTACAAACACTCCTTCGCCATTATTGGTGTAAAGCTCAAACTGTAGGTGGAGTTGACATTCTACATGGCGAACGTGAAAAGAATCGTTTCAGGACCAATCTTAACGATACTCGACCTTCTTTGAATCTTTTTCTCATGTCTAAACATGCCATTAAGTCAAAAGGGACAAACACCATCTCCGAAAGGATCTAAACACACATGTTTACGGCCGCATGTAGAAGGCAGAAACACACATCTTGCATAAAAACTAAAAGACATTGAAGGTCGTTAATTCTTGATGTCATTAAGATAACATGGTTTTATCTGTGTAAGAAAACATTGACTGAATTGTTGTAAGGAAATTAAAAAATTGTAAATTACACGACGGCTTTTGACTCGTCACTACTGATACATTAACCATTAACTAAAACCTTAAATGTCCTGTGCCAATAGTTCTTTATCATCAACTAACACAATCAATTCCGCATGACAGGAAGCAAACGTCATATTTCTTTAGAAGCACCGTTGTGAACAACAAAGCACATTTGCAAATTCCATCAGTCTGCTTCTACCAAGTATGATTCAAATAATGCCTCTCTTATTCAATCAGCTTCTAGAAAGCCATTCGACCCGCAAGCCTGCCTTCCGATATCCTCCTATCAATGGCAGCATCAATCGAGCTCATCTGAAAAAAGATGGGTCGACAACACATGTCATTAGAACCACCCGGATCACAATATATCAACAAAAACTAACATTAACGGTCAAAATAACCATATAATCAGAACTGTAGCTTTGCATCTATGCAAAGAATCCGAATTTTCCAGAAGATGCTGACCTGGGCCAAGTATGTATCGATTGTTCGGTCATAAAACTAATTCGTAATGAGTTGTTGGTCCACCCATATCCAACACTTCAGAATAAAGCATTGGAGAACATGTAGAATTAAACGTATAATAACTCTAAAACGCAAATACATACACTGGTTGGAGAGTCGTCATGTTGGTTGCAGCAACCTCAGAAGAAATAGATGGTTATAACTACTAACTATAAATAATAATATGTAAATACCTACTTGAACTGTGATGCTCAGTAAATTGGTGGATTGCTTGCCAAGCGGAGAATGGCCAAAAACAGAAGAAGCATGAGCAAAATGCTCAGATAACTCTTCTCCACACATAATTATTATTATTTTGAAACATGCAATTAAACGAATGAAAGATTACTGAAATACCTTGACATTTTTGGAACAATGTATAAACTGAAATCTGAAAATCGTAACATGTGACCCATATAAACGAGTATGGTACAAGGTAGAACTTACCTGGCTAGTTTCATCATGCACCTGATACTTTGGTAAAGACATTCTTCTTTCCTCCTGACGATAAATAAAAATAAAAATGATTGAATAAACAGCTTTAAGAAGAAAAATGATGAATCACATAGACATGTAGACAAGAAAAAGAAATACAAACCATAGACATGGCCTCATCATCCCAAACTAAGTAGACCTCATTTGTTGCTGGCTGAATAGCAGGAGCTTTATTTGCAATTACAGGAGGTGGTCCAATCGAAGGACCACCAGTATTGGGGCCAGAAGCATAGGAATGCGAACTAACTGCTACTCCACCTGCATACATTCAATGCATGTGAAATGTTAAAATGGATAATGATAAGTGATGCAATATAAACACATCGTCAAGGGTGACGTATACAAACAAACCGGAATCTACATAAAGCCTAATGAGAGGCAAGTGAACAATTCTCCAATGTTTCAATTGTTTCACTAAATTTTAGAAAACTTATGTGATTAAATAACAGATCTAATAATAGACTTCTTTTTTATATCAAACTAGATTTTACGTACATTGGTTTTTCCACCAATCAAGTACCAGTTACATCCTATTTCAATTTTTTCATTCAGTGTGGAAGTGAACAAATGGCAAATGCTTCATACATTTCGAAAAGGAAGTAGTCTTGTTCCAAGCAAAAAAGTTTATACTGCAAAATTATTATAATACACAGCATTACAGATAGACTGGCAAGATGGGCAGGTTGGAGGTTCGGTTACAGGTCATAAAAGGTTTGGTTTAGCATGTATCACCTTTAGTATGGGCTAAAACGACCCCTTCCTTAGACTTTCTAGAACTTTTGGTAAATAACTAACGCATTAATTATAATTATAAAAATAATATTATAAATCTTTAAATAAGATGACTAGGGAAGTTGTAAGCATTAAGAGTAGACTATATACAACCCGCATGACCTGATACCCTTGTGGCTATTTTTTTACTTGACCAATTTGAGATATAATAACGCGCTCAAAATCAACTCATTTAAAAGCAAATGGGTCAAAATAGCAATCTTTATATTTTAAACCACTTTGCAGAAATGCTAAATTGAAAGAAGGGCAGGGAAGACTCATACCTTGAAAGCCGGGATTAAGATATCCTCTTGGCATGTCTAAAGGGGAGCTTAATGGAATGCTTGTAGAAAAAGTCGGGGCAGAATATGCTGAGCTTTGAGAAGGCATGCCATTACTAGCAACAACAGGAAATAACGGCTGAGATACTACAACAGAAGGTGTTGATGCAGACAATCCAGGAGGAGCAACTGGAAATGAGGTTTGAAGCCCTGGTGGTGCAGTTGATGAGATAGGAGGCCGCATGGTCTGAACTGGGAATAAAGGCTGCTGAACCATTCCTAAGGGTGCAGGAGGAGGAACTGAGCCAACAGGATTCTGGGCAAACCATGGTTGTGGACGAGGTGGAGCCGGCCAACCAGGACGAGGGAGAGCTAATCCAGGATTGTACCTACTTTAAATACAAAAGAATGTATGAAAACATTAGTATATACTGGAATCATTAACACTTATCAAATTTAGTACTGAAAGCATAGTGTCAGTCAACTTATATATTTTAACCTACATCAATAGACTGCAATACACATGCAATAAAAATTCTGAAAGGCATTAGTTTGGAAAAAAAACAAATGTTACTTACATGGACTGCATCGTTGGAGGATATCCTAATGAACCAGGTACCATGCCAACTTGGGAAGTAGGAATCTCCGACTTTCCAACTTTTGATGGATTGTCATTGTCTGCAAAAGTGATCAGAAAATAAAAATTCACTACAGTAACTTCTTACAAAAAGAATAAACAAATGACTGGAGTTTTATCACTTATTTACAAAGCAAATTAAGAGAGAATTAACTACTATCGTTCATCCATTATTCCATTGTCAGATGACAAGCATTATATTAGGACCTCAATCACTAAAAAAGATGCTTAAGAAAAAAATAGCAGCAATTTGTTCTACAATAAGCTAGAAAAGCAAACTAAAATATATAAACCACAGTAGAGTATCGCTGCATCAAGAATAGAAAGGTTAAACAATGAAACAGTTATAGGTAAGCTTTGCGACAAATCAATATATATATAAAAGAACAATCCCTTCGCGTAATAGTAGAAGCAATTATAGAATTACTTACAAAAATAAACACTAGTGATAGTCATAGTAAACAAAGACTGGAATAGACAAGAAAACTAATTCGATAACCAATTTTTTCAACCTTATAAAAATTATAAGTTTGCCAGATCTGATAGAATAAATATCTAAAAGAAACCACATAAAAAATTGTTTGGTGTGATAATGTGAAAGCATGAAGGTCAAACTACTTAACTAGATTTACCTAAGAAGAAGCTTAAGTACTCCAAAAATTATATTACTCCCACCAAACAAAATAGTATACACAACAGATTATATTTGGACCTGCAGCTTAGGACCTGCCCAATGTGAGTTTACTTTAGAGGTAAGTATGAGTCGATTTGGGTCAGTTATGGCCCAAAACTGTCCAAAACCAAAATTTCAGTTAATGAGAAATCAAAACCGATTGGTTTCGGATAAAGTCGGTTTCAGTTAGGTCGTTTTTTGGTATGTTTCGCATTGGATATCAGTTAACCGCCGGCTTTCAACTATTCAAGATGAGAAAAATCAGAGAAACATAAAGTTTAGATATCTTGTAGATCCAATGTTTCAAATTCAATCAACAAAACCGTAAAAAAATTCGTAGATACTGAAATATATGGATATGTGTGAGAAAACACAATCAGAAATTAAATAAAACAAGTAATATATGAATATGTGTGAGAAGGACAGTCCTAATCTTGTGGTTTAGGAGTTTCGTGAAGAATGAAGAAGATAAGTATTAAATAAAATTTGTAAAATTGAATTACCAAAACAACCCCAATTGGAAGGGAGCTAAAGTGTATACAGTGGGAATACAAAAAATTAAAAGTCCTTTGGTAAATGGAAATCCTAAAACAGTAAAAACCTATTAAAGTCTTATAATTTGTGATTCGGTTAAGAGTGGTTTGGTTAACGGTGGTCAGTGTTTATGGTGTCACAGAAACCGAACCGAGTTATTCAGTTTCGTTATAATTCAAAACCGAATCAGTGTTTAATGGTATGATTCGGTTTGGTTATTTGGGTTATGAGTCAGCTTTTCGGTTTTTATAATCTCCCCTGGTCTATTTAATTTAAAACCAAAGAAAACCGTAGCTATAAGAAGCTATCTGAAGTGTAATAAATTTGCATCAATCTTTGATATTTATATCAAAAACTTGACTCCTATGCATCTCTACAGAGAATAAGAAGAATGAACAATGCATGAGAAACAAAAACATATGCAATACCTTCATCCCCATAATGAGCAGCTAACACATCAGCTGGAATCCCCTGCATCCCATAAACTTCAACATCTGTAGATTCTCTACCTTCTTTAGCATTTGGCACCCTGCAAGAGATATCATTCTTAAATAGCTTTTTGAAAATACCGACAAGCTCACAAGAAATAAGGAAGGAAAAACAAAAAATTCAAGCTCAGAAACTATCAAGTTACAAATAATCAAAGGAAGACCACATTAAGTTATAAACAAACTGACTAACAAGCAACAGCCAACAGCTTTACTAAGACGGATTTGCATTAATTGGTCACCCACTAGGATTGTAAAATTCAGAAATATAAAGATATTAAAAAGAAAAAGACAATAAAGGAGATAACCTCATACATACTCAATTGACACCTACCGTCATATGCAAGCCATAACTTGCATTAGAAAACCATAGTAAACATTATAGTTTATATGGCCTTTATTACCTTTTATCCATCTCACTTTGGTAAATTCGTCATTAAGATAGGTACACTCTGACTGTGCAGAGTTATACATACGAAGAGGGATGGTGCGGTAGTAGAAACCAGAAACTCTTCTAGAAAGTACGTGCTCTCATTTGCAAGATTTAATCATGAAAATTGCCAAAAGTTATATTAGAGCTTGGGTAATCAGTTCAGAGGAGACTTCCTGTCTCTTTGAAAATGTCCATTCAATTTTGTATTGCTCTAGTTATGTGCACCAATCCTTCGTTTGCATCCCAAAAGATGAAATCCTAATTGCATTCTTAAAGGGGAGATTTATATGGCTGAAAACAAAGTTGTATCTCGAGTAAGGTATTTGTACGATCACAAGCCACATCCTAGAGTATGATTTGGCCAAGTATCTCAAGTTCAGAGTCAGTTTGATATGTCTGCAATCGTAATAGATTATTTTTCTTCTAAGGTAACTGTTATAGCATGGATATTATTTAGATGGGATCATGGGATTGAAGTCTTAAGTTTTGAATGGGAACTACTATTTCTTGACAATAAAAATGTCACAGATCTTTATTATCAACTTAGGTTTTTTTTTTTTTGAAAGGTGAGAATTGCCGTTCTTCGTGTCGCGATTCGACAGCGCCACAGCGGGAGGTCTAGCTTACGTTGTCTTAATAGGGCCCGCGCTAGAGAGCTCCCTCGAAGCATAAATAC
>JAOEHQ010016612.1:0-15237 GCA_025447715.1 Asclepias incarnata
GAACTTCAGTTTACTAAGTACTAATGTAATCACAAATATTACTTGACAAATAAAAGTCCAAAACATTTGGACTAACATTTATGATTTAAAGTCGAATTTTTTTTGAAATTCACATTTAATAAAGCAGGGTGTTACACATAAAACACATAATTATTCTCACAATAATTATCTACATTAATTATAAAGATACTTAACGGAAGGTCAACATTGATTAACAGTCAACGTCAACAAAATGGTTAAAAGAGCTCCAGATGTTACAATTACCTCCTCCTTAAAAGGATTTTGTCCCCAGAATCTACTCAACAACAAATAAATGCGGGTAACGATCACTGCCTCAGTCTCCCACGTCAAACTCTCTCCTTTATAATGTCTATATTTGACCAATACAAGATCAGTTACCTTCTTACGAAGCTTTCTGTGCTTACGGCCAAGTATCTCAACCGGGACCTCGACCATTTTCTTCTTCAAGTCAACACTCACATCCTCTAAAGGGATTACACCAATCTCATGTGCTAGAAATTTTCTTAAATAACACACATGGAAGGCATTGTGAATACCTTCTAACTGAGCTTGAAGATCCAACTGATACGTCTGCTCATTGACCCATTTCAAGATTTTAAGCGGTCTAATAAAGCGAGGACTCAACTTACCACGCTTGTCAAACCGAATAATGCCCTTCCAAGGTGACACTTTCAACATAACCATATCGCCCTCCTTAAACTCAACATGTCTTCTCTTCTGATCCGAATAAGTCTTTTGTCGATTAGCAACTCTAAGCGCCTCCTTGGCAATTTTCACCTTATCAGCCGTTATTTGCACAATTTCTGGCCTAGCAAACCGCTTTTCTCCTGGTTCTAACCAACAACTAGGAGTTCTATATTTACGTCTATACAATATTTCAAATGGTGGCATCCCAATACTCGAATGATAACAATTATTATAAGAAAACTAAATCAAAGGCAAATGAGTATCCTAAGCATCACCATACTCCATCGCACACGCTCTCAACATATCCTCCAAAGTTTGAATGGTTCTTTCACTTTGTCCATCCGTCTGATGGTGATAGGCGGTACTCAAATGAATTTTAGTACCCAATTCCCCCTGTATACTCCTCCAGAAATAAATAAATAAAAATCGGCTGACCCGATCCGAGACAATCGATAAAGGAACTCCATGCTTAGACACAATTCAGAACTTTATCATGCTAAGATAAATTCTTTAACAACAACCGGGATTTGAAAGTTCATTACACATAATGCACATGATTGAAGTTCGATACACACTATGACAAATCGTGTAAAGTTGTTTACATTCTGAGGTACTAAGCCCATAAATAAATGATAATTAAATATACACATGTATCATTACTCTAAGCTAACGAAAACGTAAGATAATATAGAAGAATGTAACGTTATTCTTTCAACGAAACTATAATTTAAAGTAAAATTTAAGTAAGTGTACCAAATTATCGAGAAAGGAATATGAGAAGGGTCCAATAAAAATGATTGGAAAATTATCGGAATGAGAAAATGGAAAGGACGGGTGGGATTGAGAATCTATGTTTATGAAAAAAAACACGCTTCTCTTTGTCCGATCATATAATACATATATATAAATATAAATATAAATAAATGTAATAGAAATATACTTTAAAAGAAATGGTGTTCTATTCGCTTGTCGTGGAAACAATTATGATTATTTTAGGGTTTTAAATATCTGCAAATGAATTAAACTATACTTCAAAACTTATATTATATAAAGATTGGGAACCGAAATTCGTACTATTTATTTTGATACTTTTATCACAATCATGCATTACTAACTTGTACAGTCTGCTATACATGTTGTACATCATGGTAGATTTATCAAAAAAAATGGTACTAATATCACCTCCCATAAAGATTAGTGTCCTGAATATGTAATTAATTATAGACGAATATACATAGTGTAAACGAACTTCAATCGTGTTCATTGTATGTAAATAACTTTTTGTTTTGGACTAAATTATCCAACGAATTACCAAGTCAATATTAACTAATTGTTTTACCAAAGGGATAAGGTCTTTAACCTTGGGGTATTCTACCTGGGTTCGAGTCTTACATCTCACATATCACATATGTGGGGGTAGATTATTGGGGGCTTTTTCAGAAGTCCTGAGTTGCATTAACTAATTGTTGTGAATACGTTTTCGATTTTATCTAACTAGCTTACCAAGTCATATACTAGTTTAATCCTATTATTGTTAAGGGTCTTGCTAAATACAGCCCTAGGGGCTGTAGTTAAGGTGCATAAAATAGTTGTACATTTACCATAAAATTCAGGGGTGGACTTTTGATATGAAAGGTACAATTTTTTTATGCACATTAACTACAGCCCTAAGAGCTGTATTTAACATTTTCCTTTTATAATTTATCGAAATAAATGTTTTCCTTTCAAAAATGTACATATAACAAGTCACGTAACATTTCCTACTATAAATAACCTACAACAATAACCATAAAAAATAATCGAAATCCATCAATGGCAAAATTTACCCCTCCTCATTGCATGGATATTATGCTGTTAATACTTGATCAATTTGATAGTATTTGACAATTTCAAACACACATACTTTCTTCCTTTTTTTTTTTTAATCTAAAACACCCGAATTAAATGGAAGTTACATTTAAATATGGACCAGATTCTTGAAGATAAAATCTTCATTTTTTTTTTTTTTGACAGTTTCGCCTACTAATATACCACACTTCCATATCATCACTTTTGAAAATGATTAAACAAACAATTGTGCCTCAAATTGCCTAGTAAGGGAATGGGAAAATTTTGTTGGAGGGAATCTTGCATGTGGAAGTCCATGATTACCACATATATTTATGGAAAGAAATTAATGGGAACTAAAAGAGAGCATAGGATTCCTCACAAGAATGGGATTGATGATGAGTTTAAAAAGCTTAATTATAACCCATTTTAATGACCAAACTACCCTCTTTTTGTTTCACTGATTCAGTAATGAATGAACCTACCCCCTAAAATCAAGGCACCCACCTTATTTTCTTGCTTTACAATGTACATACATATATATCGCCTACAAAATTTGTTCATTAGTACAATTTCAAGATGTAAATGGATAGTGATGATAATGATGATGATGCAGCTAACTCAAAGTGCTGTTGTACTTGTACTTGTGGGCATTTCAGTTCATTTGCAATGACATACACACGATATAATGAGTTGATATATATATATATATTGAAAAGTTATTTTAGGAACCCCTAAAAGGTTAGGAACCTTTAGGAACCTTTTTTTAAAACATAATTTCATACATATGCTCGAGCATATGAGTATATATATATATATATGACCCTCTTTAAGAGCAAACAACCCAATCCCTGCCTTTTTACACATCAGGGTATTATTACTCTGTAATATAACTATAAGTCTAAGAGTTTATGCAATACGTCTTTCCCCTTTTTCGAGAATGAGCATGACTTTCGTTGTTGGATCTCCTGCTGCTGATTTACCATTAGGACCACCCTCAAATTAGGCGTTAAACCGTCCTCTTTAGTTTCAGTGATTCAAAGAACTAGATATGAAAGCTGACAATTTAACATATTTACTTTAGCAAATTCAAGTAATCCGGATCAAACAAGTTGATAGTCGCCCAAAGTATATTTCAATGGCTACTAAGTTCGATCAGTAACCTCATCAGACATTAATTATTTATAAGAAGAATGGAGAGAGGAAAAAAAAAATGGTTTACGGGTCAAACCAATTTGATGTATGAACCAAGAATTGCTAGTTCACCCCCACCCTACTCGTTTTGTCACCTCTGGCAATGAATGTATGAACCTAATCCCCTAAAAATGAAGGCCACCTATCCATTTTGCTGCTAGACTAAAACGTTTTTCTATATTTGTACCAACAAGCTTTGTGTACTGTATCAGTACAATCACAAGATGCAGATGGTAAGTGATGTAAGGAACTCAAATTGTAAAATGTACTTGTGGGGGTTCAGTTCTGCAATAAGATACACAGGTAAATTATCAACTGGCATTAGAAAAGAAGGTATAAGATAAGGGGATGGACCAGAAAGTACCCCCATACGAGCCAATTACAAACAAGGAGACTGCTTGTGTTCTTCTCACTCACCAATTAAGGTTAAAGAAGCCAAACTTCAAGGCTCTGACAGTACCCTATAAATCTCCCATTTTTATACTAAAGATAATTTACCTTTACTTGTGTCTCTTCATTATCACCTTCCCTACACTAGTTAATGATAGCACTCGCGGAAGGATACGTCACATTCATTTTGAAAAGAAGTCCGTTTTTGACCATTTATATGCCCTCGGATTAGGCAAACTACACTACTAGAGATGTTGCTATCAACACGTTAGAATCATGAATGGGTCAATATTTTGTCGAAAAACATTGAAATCATGACATTGTGACAAACTGTGCGTATGTTTCGGAAAATAATAGCATGGTATAAATCTTTTAATGAGCCAAGTTGGAAAATATTGTTCTAATCTAAAAATATGATTCCTATAACGTACTCATGTCATGAATTGAAGCTATTAAGCTGATTCATGCTGCTTAATTTTCATCATGGGAACATACAATTTCAACAAAATTATACCAGCCACGAAAAATTCAATGAGAAATCGGGCTTCTTAAAGGGCTTTCTTCACTTCAAAGAAATTTGGTCGTTCTTTGTTTGCAGCCTCAACATCATCCGGTGATGCCACAGCTACCACAACACCTTTATCCTTGATGGCATCAATTGCATTTGAGAACTCCTTGAAGTCATTTAAGCTTTGAAAGAAAGAAAAAAAAATTAATAAAGAAGATAAATTAGTCACTTAAGGTATAGCCTGGCACTCTAATGGCCTACAGTATAATAACCATATGAAGGTTAGAGAAAGTTTATGGATTGTACCATGTCGATAGTATCTCCTCACGTCTTATTTGTCGTTCTTCTTCTGTAATCCCTAACAAGTATCGTAATAAGCTGCAAAAACCAATATATTTCATTAACACATGGCTCCAATGATCCCAACACAAAAGATAAAAAGAGCTTTTAGGTGGCAATTTCTAACAATTTACATAGAAGTTGTTCAATTTGAGTTATATTTTATCTAAAGGAGGGCAAATGGGTAGAGAGGGTTGAATGGCATACCGTATGTAACACTTATTATTGAACAATTTATAGATTATTACTATAATAATAATATAGTATTACAATCATAGTTAGCACATTAACTATGTAACACTTACACAAAAACATAAGAAGTCCTTGTGGATCAGCCTAAACCAAGACAGCCCGTTTTAAGTGCTACTAAAAGATTACTCATTTTGACCCGTTACCTAACTTGCCCATTTTGCTTGGTATTGTTATTATGTTATATATTCCCAAGAAAGGTATATCTTAAAGAAATAAATACCGCTTGCTTACCTACTATATCCTTTGGCATCGGGTAACTGGTATGAATCTACATCACCAATTGTCCCAATAATTGCCTTTGTAAGAGTATCGTCATCCATTTCCATTTGTCGTAGGAATTCACTGGTTCCGTCATATACATCCAATGTCTTCAACAAATTAGGGTCCCGATAAGATAGGAAAGAGAAAACTCCTGTTCGAATAAATTGGTTAAAAACATACAAAGCAGAACTGGTAAGAGAGAATACTGTGTCAACATAACAAATTGTTCAATTATTACCTGAATGAGTGTCAAAATCGCAAAAGCCTCCATAAGCCCCTCCACTCACTCGCACACGGTCCCACAACCAAGTGTTACTTATGTGTTTAGATATAACATATGCACTCCCCTTAAGTTGGTAACCAGTATCATACACATTTGCCGCTTTTCCTACATAATTTACCTGCAATTATGATAGACAAAGTTAATAACTTAAGAAAAACAAGAAGCCACAGAGATACCAACAAATTAATAACCTATAACTTAACCTGAGTAGGTATCACAATTGCTTCATTTGTTGGTGGAATTCGTGCATTCCACGAAGCTGGTGTGACTGGTGAAGTACTTGGAAGCAGATCAAGAAACTTTCCTACATATTTTTCTGAATTTTTAAGGTTTTTCCCATCAGATGTAAGGTTCACGAGGCAACCTTTCTTGGAGAGCAGGGTTTTGCGGATCTCTTCAAGGGACGCAGAAATTCCACTCCAGTCCTGTTCAACTTTCTCTTCAAGATCCTTCAAAAACTCCATGTAACTGCAAATTTACTTAACATCAACCCAATGGCATGTTTACAGACTTGAAACAAGATCATAATAGACAACAAATGTGAAAGTTATTCAATTCAATGCCTCCTAAAAGATATCCATGCCAAAAATAGAAACTCAGCTTTTAATCGAAAAGCTAGAGCTGGGCAATGGGTCAAAATGGGTTAGGCTGATACCCTTCATTTTTGCCCAGGTGCGGTTCTGATAGGTAAACACCTTATTGTCCTTTTTTAAACAAATTACAAATAGTTAATGTGTTAATTATGATCACAAAAACATTATTACAATAATAATCTATATCTTTGAATAAAATTAATGTAGGAGGTTGCATTGACAATACACTTTGGGCTACTTTCAACATGTTTGACCCTGTCAACCTTGCCAGTTATACCTTTTAGCTAAAACAACTTACTTGGCCCAATTGAAATATAACACACCCCAAATGTAGGGATGGCAATGGGGCGGGAATTGCCGGGGATCCCCATCCCCATCCTCATCCCCGATTCTCGGCCCCGCCCCATCCCCATCGGGTATTTGAGTTACAATCCCCATCCTCATCCCGAATTCTCGGCCCCGCCCCATCCTCATCGGGTATTTGAGTTACATCCCCATCCTTGTCCCCAACAGGTACCGCAGATCCAATCGGGGAATCAGGGACCCATCTATTAATAAGTTTAAATGCATTTAAAGAAATTTGACCAACACATATCCTATAAATAAAGCGACGTTACAATAATACATAGCTTTTTAGTTTTAAAGCTTTATTCAATGGTAGTATAATGTTTAAAACAAAAAGTTATTTAACTAAGTAATAAGCTCAAAGTATAAAATAGTTGGTGGGCGTTTTAAATATTATGTACTTAAATAACATATATAATTTTGGGTTCGGGGATCGGGAATTTACGGTTTTCCATCCCTGCCCCATACCCGGTTTTCTTAATCGGGGATTCCGGGTCCCCATCCCCATACCCTGTCAACTCAAAGATTCCCTGGTCAAAACGGGTTCGGGTATTGGATCCCCACTGGGTACCGGTATATCTTTTGCCACCCCTACCCAAATGGACCTATTCATAAGTATACAGATCAAAATTCCCATTTCTAGAAAAAGAAACCTCGACATAGTCATTCATGATGATATGCCTTTTAAAGGTTACTTCACAAAAGGTACAAAGTCGAAAGGATGCTAACGTATAACGAAACAAAACCACCTTCTTAAAAATCATTTTCTTTCATTTTAATCCCATACTTATTTCATCAACTTGTCTTCCCAACTATAATCAACTTTATTCATGACTAACTATATTAGCTAGTTGGCAGAATATAAAAATTTTTAAAAATACAAATTTTTGGTGATCCAAAACATGAAATCCAACCTGACACCGCCCATTTGTTCAGAGACCCATCCAGCACTGTTTAACTTTGCATCCATCCTTGCAGCTGCAATTCCATGACCACTGCCCCTTAATCGATTCTACATAGACAATAGAGAATAGAGAAATAATGATATTATACTACATAGTAGAAACAGCCATGAACATTAGAAGTGACCATCATGACTCTAATCAATACCTCCATTCTAGCTCTGCTTTGGGAGACAAACTGCTTGAAGCGCTTTTGATCTGCAAACTGGACATCTTGGAGAATACAGTTGACCTAAAATAGCAGAGTTAGCTTATTAGAGAATATCTTTATAGACAAATAAAGGAACAAACAGTATGAAGCTATAATCAAGCCTAAAACTATGATTTTAGCTTCAAGTAATATTTAATCCCCAACCCATGAATATGATGTGCATACCAGGTTAAAAAGATCTTCAGTACGTGCTGACATGGCTTTGCCTCTAACAATAATATGACTTATGGGAGCTTCTGACCCACGCTTTGATGATGTGAAAGGGAATACAGATATGCCTCCCGTCTTCCTTCCAATCAACTGATTTAGCTGCACAAAGTCTAGGTCTTTTGTACCCATTTCCAGCAATGATTGACTGTTGACCAGTATGTAACACAAGTATAAGGTCAACATGATTGGACATATGGAGAAAAGAAATAAAAATGTCATATGCATTTTGTTCTATTATTTCACCATCTGATTATCTGTTTTTTTTTTCTTCTCCTTTGTGTATAGCTATCTCAGAACCAGATCCCAATTTGATAAAATGTTTCTGTTGCACAAAATTAACCAAAAACATCCTCCATTTCTAAGGAGATAAATGATTGTTTAAGATACTAAATTTGTGCTTTGATCGAAGAAAATTAGAACATATAAGTTTCCCGGGGGACAGAAAAAAAAACCGTCATGAAAACATTTACACGTCAAACTAGATGATGGAATAACATGCACCTTATGACAATGATGAAAGATATGTTTAAGGCATTAGTAGCAGTAACATCACATGGACACAGATGACTGACATAAAAATACTTCACAGCCGAGTTACGATTACTATTTGCCCTAAATGCCATTTCAACCTTTTGGCATTAAATTACTCCATAATGTGGCCAACTAAAATGAATAACACCCAATCCCAAAATACCTTTCACCAAAACCACATGACTAAATAAATCTAAGACATATCCACAAAAGTTAGGCTGCAACCGCGAGATGGTTTTCGGAAAACATTATGAATACTATTATATAAACAATACCATGACAAAATGACAAAAACAAACTAGAGTTGAGAACCCTTCTGCTTACAGCAGCATCTTACCAAAAGAGTGGAACCAGAGGAAGAAGTTCTTGCTTCAGTGAACTCATATCAAATACAATTTCAGAATATAGAACATCATTTGTAAAGAGATCATGCTGCAATACTTTAACCCCATTGATATCTCCGACCTAAAATTGTCAAGATGTTACTCCATTAAAAATTATCAAACGTGAAGATCAACACATACATCTCTGGAAACAATGGATTACAAGACAAAGTTACCTCGATAGGGATTTGAATGGGCTTTTTAGGAATGTCTTGCAAAGAGAGGCTTGGAACAGTTTTCAGAGCTTCTGGTGGGTCAGGAGTTTCTTGCTTCAGTTTTAGCTCATGTGTCAGACGGGCCAACTCAGCAAGATCTTCCTTTGTCATACTCCCTTTAACTTTCTCTAAATTTTCTCTCTCTACTGCTTCATCTTGGGATGCTTTCTCAGGATCAGGCTGTTGAACAGTACATGTGAATTAATTATTTAAGAAAAGAATGATCATAAATATACAATTAGTGTACCTGCATTTCAATTGTTACACGGTGAGGATTCTTTAATATATATTTCTCTATCAATGGAGCAAATACTGCTTTTGATCCTTCTTTTTCAATTCTAGCCTTCAATGCCGCCAATGGTTCTTGATATTTCAATGGCTCAAACGGGTCCATATCATAAATCCACTTCCCCTGTAAATTGAGAATAAAAAAATCACCACTGAAGACGTGACTCGAGTTCCCAAAATCAACAGAAACTACTAGAGGTAGCCCTTTCAGCCCACTTACATACAGATGCGTAGATTTAGGCTATGTTTTATTTCTAACGATTCAAATGGGGCCGGCTATATATTTTGACTAAAACACAACAGTTTATTAGTCATCCAACATGTGGTTAACTGCATAAAACCTTCAAAAGGTAAAATTCTAAAAGCTGTGATTATTACTGTAGTATAGTTTTGTAGTTAGCACATTAAGTATTTGTTCTACAGAAAAAGAGCAGAAATAATGTTTAAGGGTCGACCCGACCTGACTGTTTTCACTCATATTAAACGGTTCCCATTTGACCCATTACCTAACCCTCCCTTCTTTCTACCCACCCTAGAAACTACTCATGTGATGAAGCTCAACTTACTACAGCCCGAAGCATCAAGGCAAGACCACGGGGAAATGATCCAGTGTTATTTTCCCGGAGAGAAAACTCAATTGTGTTCATTGAAGCCTCTACAGCCTCCATGTTGAAACCTTCATTTGCCAAATTTTCAAGTGTGGTCATGACTAAAGTTTCAACTTTTTGAATATTTTCTTCAGAAACACCCTTCAGTCCAATGCTAAACTGAGGTTGAAGGAGCTCATCTTCTATTCCACCACCAACAATGGCATCTCCCAAACCACTTTCAAGCAAGATTTTTCTTAGAGGAGACGCAGGAGTTCCCAGCAATAAATGATCAAGAAATCCAAGCGCAAGCTCTGTTTCCAGGTCCAGAGGCTCATCAGAGAGCAACCAATTAAGGCATACCATGTGGTTTTTCTTCAAATCACCACCTTCAGCGGCAGGATATTTCTCAACGACTCTAACTGGCTTGGAGAACAGTTTCTGTGTTTCTACTTTTGATTCGAGGCGAGCTGGACTTGCATCAAACATATCTAGATACTCTGTTTGGAAACGGAGTTAAAATAGGGATTGTTAGTAAATAAAATTGCAAAAATTCATATTCACAGATATAAGCAAACCAAACACAAAAGTACCCAAAACACAATCATTCAAGGAGTGAAAAAGGCGTACCACTTAAGATTCGCAGGCGTTCATTTGCATCATCATCTCCATAAAACCAGATCCTTGCATTGCTTGGATGATAATACTTGCGATGAAAATCCTGCGTATTATATATTTCAGTAAAAAGAACGTACTTCAAATGATGGAAAGTGAAACAAACAAACACAACATGTATTTTTCAAATATATTATCAAATGAATCTGCCTGAAAGTAACCCAAAATAATCAACCAGGATACAAGCTCTAGCAACAAAAGGACGTACTTCAAATGACGGGAAGTGAAATAAAGAAAAGATATATGTATTTTTCAACTATATTATCAAATGAATCTGCCTGAAAGTTAACCAAGATAATCAACCAAGATAATCAACCAAGATACAAGCTCTTGCAACAACCGGGCCTTATAAAAGTCCCTTCAAGATAAAGAGATAAATTAGTTAAACTTAAAGCATCCAGAAAAGAAAAATATACCTTGAACTCTTCAAATGTGAGTTTGGGTATGACTTGGGGATCACCACCACTGTCAACACCATAAGCATTGTCTGGGAAAACAGCCTGCACAAATTAGAATGTAGCATCAGCGTAATATTTGTGATATTAATGTTTAATTTAAGATATAAGGATGTAAAAGCTAGCCTAATAACATTAAGAATAAACATACAGGTTCAACAACATATTCAAACTGGCGCAGCTTTGGTAGGGAGTAAGCTCAAAATGAATTGCTCTTAACAAGTCAACTCAGGCCTCTACAAGAGAGAATGGTTACCGTTTTTATATTTACTTCTTTTTCTGTTTAACTTTTTTCCTTTTTTGGGAAAGGCAAATGGTAATTAACGAATATATATTTACCTGTTGCGATGTTCTGCCTAATATGTTATCAGGCTGGGAATAAACACCTTTCATCTCATTGAACACAACACCTGACAGTAAAATTATAAAGTCAAGACCAAAGATATGCATGTCATTACCCTTCTCAATTAAGAAGGCAGAACACTAGTAAATTACAAAAATACTCCAATGCTAAGGATTGACGACTACAGATATAATAGGCAACATGAAGAAAATACATTAGTACATTACATGACTTGATAAATTGGAGAAGGAAAATTCATATTGACCTTTATAAGTTATTTCTTCTGAAGGGTCGTTCAGCTCATAATGCCAACCCTCTTGTTGGAAAGTCTGAATGTCCTCCACACATTTAGGGAAGAAAACGGCATCTAGGTATACATCAACCAGATTATAGAAATCCTACACAACAAATAAATAACCAAATCAAATCTTTCATTCTCGGACTCTCAGAGAAGCACCAACTTTTTCTATTTCCAATAATCACCATATATTTCTTCTAACCTTTGTGTTTGTGGATGCAACCGGATAGCATGTCCTATCAGGATATGTGAATGCATTTAGAAACGTATGCAAGCTCCCCTTTAGTAGTTCAACAAATGGTTCTTTTAGAGGGTACTTTCTTGAACCACATAGTACACTGTGTTCCAATATATGAGGAATTCCGGTTGAATCTTTCCTGCATTATTAATAGTTAAATGATATGACAATCAGTATAGCATACTAATACACTAATACCACCAAAATTTTAGTAATCATCTGCATATTTGCTAAATGTTCAAAGATTTCAGGATTAGAATATATTTTCCCAAATTATGATTAATAAACTGCAACAGCTTATATATTTTATTATTTGCTATAGTTTGCATTGCAAGGTCCAATTTTAGAGCATATGAGGTATATCATATATGTAGTCCATGCTCTTAATTCTTAAATCTGATACAAATCCATATCTCTTGCAACATCCATCCAAATCCTAATGTATGACCGAAAATCCGAGATACATTTGACAATGTTCCTCTAACATCAAAGTTTTTTCCTTTACTGTGTCGCTCAACAAACAAACACACCAAAAAAAGGAGGTTCCCTCACCACCGAAAAAGATTCATATTTTCCCTCATTCTTTAGTACAAGAATCACCAATAAGAAAGGTGAAAGATTTTGGCTCACACATACTCACATTTATATAATAATCTAAGATAGCACGGAGACTATGGATGATACATTTGCTTCAATTACATGCATAAACTCAACGAAACAGTTCCCAATTCGGGAAAAGAATACTTACGGAGGAGTACGAAAAACTACACCAAACACCTTGTTCTCATCATCATTCAACACAGACATTACTTCGCAACCGGTCTTCTTATGTTTATACAAAACAGCAGTTGACTTACACTCCTCAATAAACTGCTCGGATACCTTCTCAAATCCAAGCTTCTCGGCAACATCCTCTTGAGCTCCAATAGCATCTGCAATTAGTTAATAAACCCTAATTTTAACATCACAAGTAAAAATAACTAGCTAAAACAACCTAATTCACTAAAGTCCTAAATAAGTAACATCATATTCCCTCTGTACCAGTAAATGAAAAACCTAAAACATACTTTTCGAATTCAAGCATAATAAATTTCAAATAACAATACAATATTTAAGGATAATAAGAATATTCGGTTTATACGTAGTAACTCAATAAGTCAATGGTTATCTAGTTTTCTCACTGTTTCCCTAAAGTCACTCGAACGTTATTTAGCATCAATAACGACTAGAGTCACAGTTCTGTTCTATTATCGTACAAGAACTTCATAATCGAGTGGCCGAAATGTAACAGTTATCAGAGTTGATTATCATCCGCAACCGAAACCTAACAGCTGTAACGATATAACCTGAACTTAATTTAACTAAGTAATTAAAACTGTTATTAACATTAAAGATTTATTACAAGTGAAATCAAGTAACTAAAAACAACTTAATCCACTAAATTCATCAACTTAATATCACCGAATGAAATAATTTCATAAAAAACAAGCTAAAAATATCAATTCCAAATTCAAACATGACAACTTTCTAGCTACGTTTTAAATTATATATATAATATATGTATACATATATATATGTAAGAAAAATAGATTAGTACCTGAGAACTGAGGTGACGTAGCGATAGCTTTAGGTGAAATATGAGAGAAGCGAGTGGAGAAAGGAATACGTGACGGAATACCGGTGGAGATTTGACGGAGGTGGTGGCGGAGAGGAGAACGGCGGTGAAAATTAGGAATAAGACGATGGCGAGTGGATGAGGAAAGACGGCGCGTGAAAGTACGGAAACAGGCGCGTGAAGTAGAAGAAGAAATAGAACGAAGAAGAACAGCTTTCTCCATTGATAATGGAGATTGTGGATGAGGTACTGGTGTGGAAGGTAAAATGATGTTGTAGCTCATATCATATGCGTGTTGTGGCTTGGAGAAGACGTTGCAATATTTTTTCTTTTTTAATGCATCTTTTATTTTATGGTTTAGGAGATTTTTAGTTTTTGGGCCAAAGATAACCAAAATATCATACACTATTGGTATATATCTTTGGTTACGTGTTAATAATGATGATGATTTTTTTTATTTTGACGTTTTTCAGTTTATTTTTAATAGGGTCGTTTGCAAAGTTTGTTAATATTTTGGATGTATTGTACAACTATAAAAATGAGGTCTTGAAATAAAAATAATAATTAACCATATGAACTTAATGATATTCAATGAAAGTTGTGTATGGGGATCGACGGTCCTGATTTATAACAATCTATCATCATCGATGATGGATTTTTTTATAGTGGTGACTTTCGACTTTTATATATGTGAATTATAGATGGTGATACAACATGTTCACATTAAGGTTGTGTTTGTTTTGTCTGAAATATACCTAATGTCTACGGGCGTGTAGACATACACCTTGAAGATGATTTGTTTAGAAAAATTATAAAGACCTTAAATCTTCTTCTTTTGGCTTAAAAATTCACATCCTTGAAGACAAAACACCTACATTTTCTCTCTTTTTACACACCCACGGCCCACATCATCTCTTCTCATTTCACACACCACTATAGCCACTCACCATAGCCAGCCACCCTTCGCAGCCGGTCACCCTTCACCGCCTGTCACCCTCCTCCGCCACACTGTAACTAGAGCTACATCTCCTGTCAGTTTTTTTTCTTCGGTGACAATTATGAGTAATGATATTAGAGATAAAGAATACAAAATGAAACTGATATATCAAGAACTAATCGATGTTCACAATAAAGCTGAAGAATTACTAGAAAGAAGGGAAAAGGAGAAGAGGTGGTACTTGATAGGTGGTTTTAATTGTTATGTGGTTTTACGTAAGAGATAGTATTGGGGGAAATAAGCAAACAGTTTTGGAATTCAATTATTAGGTGGTTTTATCAGTGGCGAATCCAGACATTTTTAAGGCGGGGGGCCTAATTTTTGTTTTCCTTTTTCACTAAATTCTTTCAAAATTTATATAATCTACAAATGAAATATATATAATTTTTGGAATGTATGAACTAATTAATAAAATTTTGCTTGATATAATGGTCAAAAATTTTATTAATTTGTTTATCTATGATCGAAACGCAAAAATATATTTTTTGTTATGGAATGTATGAACTAAAAATTTAAATTACAAATAAAA
>JAOEHQ010016623.1:0-15236 GCA_025447715.1 Asclepias incarnata
ATAATTTATCGATGTACGGTTTTTGAGATAAAAGATTTTGAATGAATTAGATGAAACTAATGATTTATGGAGGAGGGAGAAAAATAGGAGGAAATGTGTGACTGAGATTTGTTTCTTGATTTTTACACAAATTTTCATGTGCAAATGATCATTTCCCAACTAAAATAATACTAATATTATCGTAGGGTAAGGTTTATGTGAAAACTATTCACACATGAACATATGTAATATTAAGTATAACTTGATTTGTTCATATGTGAATGAAGTTGTTTACATATACCATTCACATATGAACATATCAAGTTAAAATTTAAATGTTCTCATAATTCATTCAAAATGGTTCTTATATGAACTATTATCGTATATTTATAATCTAATGAGAGATATGATATCCATTAATTTGCCCTCTCAAACTTTGAATATTAACTTATTTTTTATTGTCATTAGAGATCATTTGACCTTTGTTACATTTATATATTCCAGTACCATTTTAGACATGTTGATAATATTGATAAATGAATGTCAACTTCTTAAGGGAATGGCAACACGAAGGCCAACTCCATGCCTTAGCAAACTTCCTAAAAACTAAATAATTTTGACCAAGTATGTGCTTATTTCTTTAATTATTTATTTGGATTAATTTGATCAATAAACATGTTCTTTAATTTTTTATATATGAAATAGAAATAGTTACGTTAGTTCTCCGACGAATGATAATTACAAGACCAAAGTAGTAAGTAAATTTTTATAGATTAGAAAAAAACATATATACAACAAAGTTAAAAAAAACAACATATATGTATAAAAAATTACTTTTCGTGACCGACTTGGCTTATTAGCTCAGAATATCTGATATAATATTTGTTGTAATTCTTTGCCTCCTTATCGAAGTTTTAATAAAATACTTTTTGTTAAAAAATAACAATATCTTATAAGTGTATGTCTAAATTATCAAGACAAATAACATTATTTCAATTAGAGATCATTCATATATGTAAAAGAAAAGATACAGCAAAATCTATTCTCTAAACACAAAAGTTATATGTATTATCTATTTTATTTATATCCAATTATTTATACATCGTGTATAACTTGACCTTATATCCCTCGGTGAAGCTGCATATATATAACTACAATACTTTTTAAAAATAGTTATTTCAAGTATTTGGTCAATATAGATATATTCTCTTTGATAGAAATATAATATTTTAACCAAAAAATGAAAGTGGCACAAGGAATAAAATTATCAACTCGATGAAAACAATACGCAATACCAATCAAGTCCATACACGTGTACGGTGGACATTTCTCGAATGCACTATAAATAGCACCTAAAATGATCACAAAATAAAATCATCCATCTTCAGTTAAATTCAAACAAAAACATTCATATTTTCTCAAGTTAACCTAATTCGAAACATGTCTTGCTCAAGTGGAAAGTGCAACTGTGGCTCAAGCTGCTCATGCGGCAGCAGCTGCAACTGCAACTCGTAAATAACTTTGCATACTTTCATTATTATTATCTTTTTTATTACATAAAAAACTTGATCTCCTAAGCGTATTTGTTTTTATTTTTTCGCAGATGCAGCGTTGAGAAATCATCCACCACTACGATGATCATCGACGGTGTTGCACCCAAGATGACGTAAGTGTTTGCACATAATTTTATCCTTTAAACTTCTTTATAGCACGTTCACTTGCTACTTTCACTTTTTGGTTGGAGGTTCTTCTGGACTCTACGTCTCTACCCTTGGTAGATTACCTTGGGTAGAGGTAAAACTGTCTACGTCTCACCGGGATTGAGTATAGTTAGTTGTTGTTGTTGTAGCTTCTTTATCACACATATTTTTAAGCTTTTTTTTTTTTTAACGTTTTCTTTATTATTATTATAAAAGAAAAATTAAGTTATATTGTATGATAATTAAGGTTATGTAGGAAAGTTTTTATAGAAGTTAGTTATGAAAATCAAAGTTTAACATGGAATTCATTTTGCATCTTATGTATAACAGTTTTTTCTTACATGTTGATAAATTTCTCTTGTCCACACGTTACAGAAAACATTACAATAAATAGGTGATTATGACTTGTATGGTTACGTGCAATGTTATGAGTTTGAGCTCTACAATTTAAAATTAACTTTTTATTAATTTATTTTATTATTAAATCCAAAAGAGTGAAAGGTACTTGATCAAGAATCGGTTTTTTATGAGATCACGCATGATATTTCGAAACTTTGTCGTACCAAAACCCCCTGTATTTAACGGGCACTATATAAGAAGTCGCTAGAGGCAAATAAACAAAAGACGTGTGATATATAAAGTATTAAAATCTACGCCTGAGCCGAGATCTAGACAATTTGGGGCAGCGTAGGCAACTGTCCTTGACGTGTAATGTTTTTTTTTAGTGAAATAACGTACGATGTTTTTATTTTGTTGACCTCAAAAAAATGCTATAAAAAAATTGACACGATAAAAATCATTAGTTTTGGTTTCTTATATAAAATATATAATTTTTTGGCTCCGTTACTGAGATTCATCTCTTAAATTAGTAAGTAATATGATTTTAATGACGTTATAAGAAGCGTTGGGATTAATTAATGATACGAATTTGTAATTATATATGCAGCTTCGCCGAGGGATCAGAGACTAGCTTTGTTGCCGAGAGTGGAAACGCTTGCAAGTGCGGATCAAACTGCAAGTGCGATCCATGCAACTGCTAAGTCCGAGGCCGGACCATGACCCGAACAAGAACTTGTGTTTTTATGTCGTGTTTTCATGTAATAAATAAAAAGGAACCTATGTTGTGTTATCTGGATTTGTAATGTAATGGTTTCCATGGCTGCTTTATGTATATGTAAAAGTGGATGCTATTAATTAAATTTAACTTGTTTGGGTATACTTTATCAAAAGCTTGGTTGTATATATATATGTGAGAAATGAATGTTGTTCTATATATGCTATAAAAAAGTTATATTGTAACTCCTTTTGGGGGAAAATAAGATATGACGTGTTAAGATTTCGTTCGATTGATTATTAATAACGCACATTAAAAGATTAAAAGATGAAAACGAGTTCTTATTTAGTAATTTAAGGGGGATGCGAGAAATTTTGCCCCTTTAAAAAGTGTCATGGACATGATGAAATTTGCCGTTAACAAAAAAAGCTACATCCACCATTACTTTTCAAACATATATAGATTTTTTCTTTTTTTTTTTAATTTTTACAACAATAATATATTGGCACATAATAGAAAATCCCATATATATAGTTTCTTTTTTTAGAATCGTTTTGAAAAAGTTTCTTTTTAAGAAGTAAATGTTATATTTAAAAACCAAGTTAATTATCTATTGTTTAGAAAAGATTTTAAAACAAAAGCAATTTAGATTCATTCATAATGTTATGACATCATCATTGATTTATATACCTCTTTTTTTTATGGCAAAAAGCTATGTCATCATTTACCTTTTAAAATGCAATATTTGACTTTTGGATAATTTATAACTAGTAGGTAGGAATATGTTCATTGTTAACGATGAAGAATATATTATGGTACTCGCGTAATGCGATGACAGCGGTGGCGGCGTGGTGATGACGGCGACTAGTGGTGATGGTGATGACTAGTGGTGGTGGTGGCGACGACTGTTGATGGTGATAACGGCGTCAAATAGTGTACGTAATTTATGTAAAAGGGTAGTGGAAATATTTTAGGAAATAAGACCATCGACTTATTGGGAAAACGGTGGAAGATCACTTTGATCTTGTAAAAGTGGTAAAAGAAATAATATGGGTATTTCCCATATCCAAATTATCTAACTTCCAATAGGATGTCTACGATTTTATATAATAATATAGATGTATAAGTTTAATCAAAACAATTTTTCCAAGGGAAAAAAACTCAAACTATTGAGCTTGAAAGCTGAAAGAATCTAATAAAATTAGTAAGTTACCTTTATAAAGTTTAGAAGAAACAATCTTACAACGAAGATTTGCCCCCAATTGATTGAAGAAAGATGCGGTGCGCTATCATTTAATTTGATCTGAACTTATTCGAATTCATGATGTAAAAAGTGATTGAGACAACGTCGTAAAAATGAATAAAGATCTTTTCAAGTTTAAAAACCACTTAATAGGTCATGTTATGGTTTTTGTAAATGCAAAAATATATAGTGTCTTTATTTTGAGTCCGATTTTTTATTTTATTAGTTTTTATTTTCTCACAAAATCACAAAACGACTGATCAAATTGTTTTTTAATTTGAGAGAATCTTTATCACATTAAATTATACTCTTTTAACATAAGATTCTTCATTCTTCCACAACCGTAGACATTTAAGTATTGCAAATTCATACCGTTTACTTGTGAATAAACATTTAAGTATTGCTAATTAATTTCAATATGGGTTTGGGCCCTAGCGAGTTAGCTCAGCAAGCGGATAATATGTTTAAGTCTTTGATCGAGACTGTAATCAACACGGCTTGGTTAAGTATTTGGCGGTACCGTAACGACTTGCTTTTCAATTTCTAAGACGAATCATCCACCTCTTTTAGATTCAATTGTCAAGTATTCCTTTTTATGGTATAGCATTCGCAACAGGAAGAACTCTATTAGATAGGATGAGTGGCTAAAAAATCTCATTCTGTTTATGTATATGTTTTTCTTTTCTGTTGATAACTTATCAACCGTTTACTTAAAAAAAAGGTGACTTTTCTATTATTAGGGTTGTAAACGAACCGAACGAGATCTTGTTCATGTTCGTTCGTTTAACTTAACGAACGGTTCACGAATGGATAAACGAACATAAAGTTGTGTTCATGTTCGTTCATTAAGAAAATTGGCTTGTTCATGTTTGTTCATTTGTGTTCATGAACGAATGTTCACGAACATAAACGAACGAACACAAACAAACGAACACAAAACAAACACAAACAAACGAACACAAATGAACGAGCACAAACGAACGAACACTAATGAACAAACATATAATTAGAAGGATTAGAATTCAAATTAAATATTGCAAAATATGATTCTAATATTACTAAACATTCCTAATTAATGTGACAATAGCCCAGTGGTATCCGTCTCCTATTATGCGTGGGGCCCTTTGGGGAGACCTATTTCCCAAATGATGGTCGAGGGTTCGAATCTCGGTTCATTCCTAATAACCAAAGGGAAACATTGCTAGGAGTCTTAAAGATAGTAACCTCTTGCGGGATGGGGGAACTAGGTACCAAGGCGGTACACAGGGTTGGGTTTGAGTGTCCCTGCCAGTCAAACACTTTTTCCCAAATTAATGAACATGTGAAAACTTATACGTCCAATTCCTATATGTATACTTGTTTAGTTGTTATGAGTACATGTTATTATGGGATGTAACAACGATACCAAAACATAACATATCGATACTAAACCATATTATGCCGATGCCAAAAGCTAAAGAAATTGAGTATATAGGAAACCAAAGTGTATAGCAATCGTTCATTATCGATACATTATGAGTTTCAAACCATATGGTGAACCAAAATTAAACCTTGGACGTCAATGATTCACAGATCAAGTGGTGATACACCAAGGGGTTTTTCCTTGAACGACTTCTCAGATGAATGTAGCGGGGTCAGTTAAAACAATCGACTATTATGTCCTGAGAGGACCCTCGCCTTTGCATGGTGGGGTAAATGCTATTCGAGAGTGGTCGTTAAAAATAATAACAATAATAAACTTTGGACAAATAATTTGGGCCTAATTTTTCACTCTTATATGTATATTCATTGTATTTTTAGAAGCCCAAATATTTTGGGCTGATAAAAGCCCATTATTAGACCTAACTAGTATATAGAGATAAAATTATAGAAAAGAAAGAACACAGAGAGAGAGAGAGAGATTGAAACCCTAATTTATTAGCAAATCAAAGAAGAAAAGAGAAGATGGACAAAGGGCTGCTCGGAAATGTTGGAGATATTCCACCTGAAGATCAAGCTCGAATGACATCCATGATTGAGCAGCTTCAGATTCGTGACAGGTTTTCTTCAACTCACTCTATTTCTGTATCTATCTATATCTATATGTTCAAACATGTCACCTTGTAAAGATTTACTGTTACCCATCAAAGTTTCTTTTGTTTCAATATCCTCATTGTGCAACAACTAAACGGGTTGAACCCTTAAAGGAAATTTTAGGGCTGTAAAAGACCCGACCCGACCCGAGTTCAAGCTCAAACTGTTTAAATCAAGAGAGCTCGAGCTAGGGCTGTATTCAAGCTGAGTTCGATCCCGGATTTAGCTCTTTTAGTTTAAGAGAGCTCGATCTCGGGCTTATTTATGGGTTAGGCTTGGCTCGGTTGGAGCTTTTAACGAGTCAAGAACAAGTAGCTTGGTTTTTTAACCTTTTTTACACACCCCTTGACCTCGAGTTCAACTCGTTTCGAGCCTTATGAGTAAAGCTAAAGCTCGATGAGTAATATTAGAGGCTCGCTATGCTAGTTGTTTTTTAAAAAAATATTTCTTTTTAATTTTAAAATGAAGTCAATCAAAATAGTATATAGAAATATTAATGTTTTAGTTTTATTAATTATAAACATATGTCTAGTATGTAACTATTATAATATATAAAATTTGTATGTATTAAAGTAGAGGATCGTTTAAGCTCTTTTTACGTTTGTAAGCATAGACGTGTTTATTATCTAAAGCTCGGGCTCGAGATGAGCTCCAAGTTAGGCCTACGCTTGTTTAGTCTTGGATTTGAGCTCTTTACGAACTGATCTATAGTAGTCACAACTCACAAGTCAATTGGCTAATATACAGCCCTAAAACCTTTTTTGTTGTAATTAAAATAAAGTTATGTTCCAATATTTCCATTAAACTTTCAAATGTGATTCAATATTCTTTTAAGAATTTCAAACTTTGTTAATTTTTCCGTTGTTTCATGAACACGTAACCAGTTCAAGCAGTTCTCATTTGCAAATGACCATATCAGTATGTAATTTAAAAGTTCAATAGGTAACATGTGTAAGAACATAAGAAGCTATTTGTGGTTGTTTCAAGTATGTTTGTTATTGATGTACATTCTGGAAAGTACTTGGATAATTAATGGCTTAAACTCCTTTTGTCATTGCATTGTGTTTTGAAAGAAAAAATTGGATGAAAAAGACTTATGTCCCCGGTATACCATTTATTATTTTGAAATTTTTTGAAGAACTTAAGAAGCTAATTATGTCATTGTGCCTTGTCCCTTGCAGTTTAAGGATGTATAACAATCTTGTAGAGAGATGCTTTACAGATTGCGTGGAATCATTTAAGCGCAAAACTTTGGATAAGCAAGAGGAAACCTGTGTAAAGAGATGTGCGGAGAAGTTTTTGAAGCATTCAATGCGTGTCGGTTTGAGATTTGCTGAACTCAACCAAGGAGCTGCTACTCAAGACTAAAACGAATATTCAGTTTATGCTACCCTCCTTTGAGGAAGCTAGTATCTGCACTGCTGCAGTTAAATAGATTTGATTTGGTCTTTCAAGTAAACACCATAAACATGTGTACATTGTCAAGCAATTTATCTGCTTGCTGAGTTTCATAAGCCGATTTCCGTTACTATGCATCTTTCCCTTTTTCTGTACCTCTTGATATGATTTGCATCGTTTTATATTGTAAGTTTATAAGGTATGCTATGTTTTGCTAACAAGCTTTTTGAAATTGTGACTACTTTACTTGTGCCTTTTTTATTTAAATTTATTGATCCATGGGATATGTTATGTTTAGCTTTTCAGTTGTAAGATAATAGGACTGTTGAAAATTGAAATCCATGGCCTTGAGAAAAAAACGGGGTTATCAACATTCTTCTCTTGTAACATTTCAAGACTATCCGCTATATTCTCTTGTAACGTTTCAAGACTAGATGTTGAATGCCGTGTTCAAAGTTCTATTCGTGCATGAGTTGTCAATTTGGACTCGTGTAATAGCAATAAGTTAAAAAGGAAAGCTGATCGCAACCGGTACAGAACTATTAAGGTTTTTGACAATTTTAATACTTCTACTGATTATCTGATTGATAATACAATATTACAACCTACTCGCCAGAAGCACTAGGAATGAAAACAGATGCTTTATCATTTGATTTGAACTTGAACGAACGCAACGACTTGCCTGATATTAGTGATATATCTAACATGGACCGACTCACGTCAAGCGATGCACATAGAGCATGTCTGATGACAAACCTTGCTTGAAATTATAAAATATCCCAACTAAAAACGTTGACCTTAACTTGCATTTTTTGTGAAACCAGAATGAAAAACTGAAGGAAGAATACACATAATGATGAAATTTCTTCTAAGACATTCCATTGCTAGAGAACCTTAGTGAATCGCCAACTCCCGAAAAGGGAAGAAAGGAAAATATAAGAAAGACGACAGATTCTCAAAGTGACTTGCTCGCTAGAAATAAAAGAAGTGTTGATCGAAAGGCCACAGACTAGAATCTGCTTTACACTTAAAAGACCTCTTAAAACAGGTCAAATGAAGAATAATAAATAAGGTGACGGTTGGCCAACAGGCATGAGAAGGAAACCTAGCAGATGGAAGTTCACTGAAACATAATATCTGGAAGAAAAAGAAAATAAAAGAAATCGGGTCTCCAAGAGAATATGATTACGAGTTTGACAAAAAAAACACACTGTATAAGACTTGCCAGATAAGTGAAAAACATTGCAACAAGGCAGCAGGGGTACATAAAAACGTACAATTTCAATTTCTAGCAAAATGTAACTCATACAAGTACATAACAGTTGATTGGTAATAGGTTTACACACCATATAAGACTAATCCTTTCACCAGACAGATCAGCATGACAATTTACATCAATAACACTACACCCAGCATTTTTTTTAGATCAGCATGAGAATTCACATAAGTAACGCTACACCCAGCACCCTGTTTCCACTTCCTCCACTTCCTGCAAAACCCAAGGTGTTAGCAATCAACAAGATGCACATCATGCAAAGAGAAAAAAGTTTCATGTAGAAATGCACAAGAAACGTAGCACGTTAGGCAAGCTCAGATTCAACCTATATGCATATCAAACGGAATGATTCGGGCACAGAAGACAATATCCACAGAGCAAGCAAGATGCCAACAACATACTTTGTAATACAGAAATACAATTGACAATTTATCCAAGAAACTGAGAAGAATGTTAAATAATCTACATACAAATCTCACACAATGACCACAACAAATTCAAACACTCTTGTATATTGTACGATACAAACTAAAAAAATTGCATCATATAGAAAAGAGTTAGAACCACAACCATAGTCCAGAATCAGTAACATTGTTACGGCACCAAAGTGCAAGGATCCAAGGCTATTAAATTAGTTTTGGTAAAAATTGAGTGATGGAGCATACAAGGGGAAAATAATATAAACCCCAAAGAGATACAAAGCAGAACATATAGTATTATTCTCTTAAAAAACCAAAATGTTACATGTAGTACCATGGCGTATTTGGTGCTCACCACTTACGATCATTTCGGGATATGTTTTATCTCTATTGCGTCAAACAGATAAAATAGAAGAAATCATCTACACAGAGATTAACTCAGATAATTCGAACAATTCAAACAAGGGGAAAATAATATAAACCCCAAAGAGATACAAAGCAGAACATATAGTATTATTCTCTTAAAAAAACCATGGATATGTTTTATCTCTATTGTGACAAACAGATAAAATAGAAGAAATCATCTAGACAG
This sequence comes from Asclepias incarnata, assembly GCA_025447715.1. Classification (NCBI taxonomy): domain Eukaryota; kingdom Viridiplantae; phylum Streptophyta; class Magnoliopsida; order Gentianales; family Apocynaceae; genus Asclepias; species Asclepias incarnata. Next base: position 9,735 of record JAOEHQ010016623.1, read on the forward strand.
AGATTAACTCAGATAATTCGAACAATTCAAACAGGTAAAAAGTTTATTTCTAAGACAAGTTCAAACAGTAGCTGTTTATATAGAGAACAAAATATCTAGAAAAAAAAGTTTTTGGTCAACCAAATTCGACCAAACCAGAAATAATAGGTTTTGCCCATTACCCAACCTGCCCGTTTTGCCACGTATAGTGATTGCACAAAGTCATACTGAAGCAATTTCCAGTTAAAGTTCAGTAATCGGTCAATCCCCATGAAATCAGCAGGTATCTAAGGACTAAGGGATTGGTAGTTTAAAACACATCACTCGAGTTGACTATTACAATACCAACTACTCTGGATATCATATCAATAAATTTAAAGTACAGTAGCATCTCCTAGTCAATAGAAATGAGAACCACTTGGATCCAATGGATAACAAAGAAATCACACAAAGGACAATAAACGGACGCCTTGGAGAATTGGATTATAGATTATAGAGTGAAACGGAGAAACAAATTCTAAACAATCGTGTAAAAACATAACATGATAATACATGGATTAAATATTTGGTAAGAAATAAATAACTTACACCAAAATGGTACAAAAACTTGCATGTATAGATCAAAGAAATGTAAATGAGTAATTCTGTAACATAAGAAGTTAAGAACACAAGTTTCAAAAAAGAAAACATGTGAGATACCTTTTAAAACAAGAGAACTCCCTTCGATCATAATGACTATTTCCTGTTCCTCCTATCAGATCTTCTTTTGTCCCTGCCAACCCGCGAATCCTCACTAGCATCTGAATCTGAATCAGACCTTCTATTGCTCTTACTCTTCCTCTTATGCCTTCTCACCGAGTCTTCAGAGCTATCTGAATCATCTGAATGTCTATGACTCCTCCTTCTCCTCTTCTCCTTCCTACTCTTCCTGCGATGTGATTGGCGTTCCCGGTCCTCATCTGATGACTCATCATCCTTTCTCCTCCTTTTTTCTTTCCTCCTTTTTCTACCACTTTTTTCATCATCACTATCAGTTGTACTCCTCTTAACACTTCTCTTCTTTGACCTACCCCTCTTTCTCTTCTCATAATCCGACTCATCTTCATCAGAATCGTCATCTTTCTTCTTTCTCAACGACTTTGATTTACTACTCAATCTCTTCCCATATTTCTGAGCAATGGCCCGTTCGATCTCTGAATCATAATCAGAGTCTGAACTCTCGCTCTCCTCTTCGTCACTCTCATCTGAACTCTCATTGGTTCTCCTGCCATTCCCTTTTAGCTTCTCTAAACCTGCATTCACAGCGGCCTGAATAGCTTCCGGATCCTTATCTTTATCTTCCTTAATGCTCAAAAAGTTTCTACATTGGAACGTTAGATGACCCACACGACCACATTTCTTGCAGCACCCACGAGCCTCATCAGCATTGGACCCGGTAATACGAGCAAGTGCAAGCAACCCCTGAAAACTAGCATAAGCATTTTCTCCCTCAGGTTCTGCATTGGAAGACTGAGGCTGCGCAGACTTCTTGTTATCTTCTTTGTTGGGAGCATAAGGGTCGTATCCAATCGCACTTTGCCAAATACCATGGGTTTGCAGGGCAGCACTACTGTGCACCCGATTGTTGGCTGGCATACGAACCCTACCCGCTGTGGCCGGCATCTTGAGAGCTCAAATAAAGATCTGCATATTACAATTAAGAATCAAGATACTATAAGATATCATATTCAAATTCGAGCATGGTAAATAGCAAGATTCAGAGAAACAGTTGGCAACAAAGGTCAGAAAAGCAGCAGTTCAACTTTGGTCCGTATATATATATTTTTTTTTTCCGGATGATGTTTTCCCTAATGATTTACTGACGTTATCAACATCCTATTGCGAATGTACATATAACTCAATGGATATTTATGAAACAGGCCAAAACCACACAAAGTGGATTTCATTCGCCGGTTATTTAAGGTTGGACAAATTGCATACTGCCATCCATTTTCTAAAATAACGAAACCTTTAATACCAGTTCAGCTGACAGATTCCAATGGTAGCAAAAACCACACTAACCGGACCGGCAGACAAATAAATCTACACCAGATCAACCCGACACATCACACTCTCTTCCCCCACCAAACCCCACTTTACCGCACCCAATAAAAATGCGACACATAACCATCTCTTAAACCATAATTCACCAATTTTCACATAACTTATATAATAATAATAATAATTCACCATAGAATTAGAAAGTTTAGGGTTTTATAATACAAGTTTCAATTCCTATTTGGAAAATCAGAAATCAATCGAATTTCACTACTCTATAATTAGGGTTTCGATAACAACATACAAATAAATCACCAATTAATCAATAAAATCAACCATGTATAGGAAGAAATATATAGATATAGATATATACATAGAGATAAATAGATAGAGATACATAGAATCATACCTGTAATTAGGTTTATGTGAACGCTGATTTGAAGTTTGCAATGATTAATGGAAAATTTGAAAAGGGGTAAATAGTACAAAGTGGATGATTTATAGAAATTGAGTTTGGGCCGGGTCGGATATTCTGTTCTTTGGGCTTTTGTTTTAGTGGGCTTTTAGTGGACCTAATAAGTGCTTTGGATATGGGGTTTCCTTAGGCCCGATATGTGATTTTTCAGTGGAGTCTAGTTGCCTAGTTGGTGACTTGATGAGTTGATTCCAGTTCCAGAGATAAATACTTCATTTATTTATTAACGTTTTCTTATTATGAGCAACTGAGCAACCACTTTTCAGGTGGTTTAGTGGCTAGATTCTTTTTAAGAGATCTCGGGTTTGAATCTCGATAAAGATTCGAAAACGTTCACGTGATACCCGTTCAGGTTGCATACCCGTTTGTTTTCTTATTATGAGCGGATACTATACAGAATGGATTTAGGTTGCGTATATTTGAATTAACATTTTATCTTTCTCGAGTAAGGGTACATTATAAAGTTTTAATTACGCATAACAAACATTTGAAATGTATAATAACCTAAAATGGAGAGGAAAAAAAATTCAATAATCTCAAAAGGACGAGTCATTTGAAAATATCATGTTCTACAAACCTTCTTTTAATGCTAATATTAAATTAAATTATTGTACTTATACATACATTGATGGGGGAATTATAATACATCAGTCGTTATTTTCAAGTATGATGTCTTTTTCACAAATATTTGATCAACTGATTTATTTATTTCTTAGACCAACTTAAAGTCCATTCAATCATGTCGCTTGCTTAGTTATGAAAACTACAAATATAATTATCTACACCACAACCATCAATTTGTCACACCAAAAAAAAAAAAAAAGGCGTGAAACTTTATTAGTGGTACACGAGAAGCGTGAAAAGGAAAAATGAAATAACACAAACATATGATGTTATAACTTAAATTATGTTGAATTATAATCTTTATATAGAATGTAACCCTTAATATGTGTGATAACCCTTAATATGTGTGATATATCAACAAGACAATACGATAGATAAATTGCCTAAAAGGCAAAAAAAAAAAAAAAAAAAAAAGGTTAAGGAAGGAATCTTGTCCCCGGTACCACATTGGATACACATCACGACCTTCCTGTAAGGTTTTTGATGTCGGTGAAATACCTCCATTTAATTCTCACATGATATAGACACCCCGGAGGATAAAATCCGCATCATTTAAGTCTCCCATATAAGCCTTAAACTTTATTGGTAACGGATATCGCTCTATTAAATTGCCTAAAAGGCTAAAATGACCTAGTAAACAAACAAATATGATATGGTTAAAAGCAACTTTAGTACAAATATGATTAAATAAAAAAGTAAACAAAAATTTATCTTTTGTACAATTGCACTAAGCAAGTTTGTATGATATGATATGATTAGATCATCATGACCACTAAAGTTATTTTGCATCTAGAAATTCAATAATTAAAAGCAACTTTAGTTAGGGATATATATAACATAAATCACAAGAATCTCAATGTGATAAAGATATGTCGTTATCAACTAATCTTAGATCATACTACCACTTGTGATTTCTTTTTCTTTTGGAAAATATCAACTTTTACTTTAAACTGATTACAACTCTTAATCACATGCTGATTATCACCTGGTAATTAAGAGGACAATATTATTTTTAGATCAATGTATATTCCCTAAAATGGTTAAAGACTGATAGTAAAAAAACGATTCAGAAAGGTTATGTTTTTCTTTACGTAACAAACAGTCAAACAGCCACCATTAATATATGAAATCAATCATATCATGTTACGTGCCATACTGCAAACACGCACCTAATAGTTTTCAGGGTTTAGTTTAAGATAAATTATATTTTTATCTTATATTTTGTGTCTATTAAATATTAATTCTAATAGATCACATATGTCAAGATTAAGTGAAAGAAAGGAATATGGATACGTGTCAACATTTGAAGGCCATCCCAATATGTCTAAGCATACTGGTCATCCCAGCAACACGTCAGCAAATTGTTCCGGCATACTGAACCAATATATTGAACTCATTTTCCCTTCAAACTAACACACTGAAACCCAACTTGCAAATATCATGTCATCATCCATTAAATTAAAAAAATACATTGTTTATATATAGATATACACAACACACATACAAATATATATTATATATATATATGAACATGGCCCACACTTCAATATGCCTCCAGGCATTTTGGGTGAGCTTACTGTGCAACAAACTGAAAGCCCAATGGTGGTATATCAAAATTTCAATATGCCTCTAGGCATTTTAGGTGAGCATTTTAGCCATTGGAGATGATTTAATGTATAGGAGGATGAAGTAGACACGAGTTGTAAAAAGATATAACAATACTCATAGTTTAAATCTTGGGACATTTGTTTTGTCAAGAATGATTGCGATATGATTACGGGTTGGTCAGACATATTTATAATTGTAGTTATTTTATTTAATTCATCATATTATTAGCTCATTTCTTTTTTCTTTTTTTTTTTGAATGTTTTAGTTTGTTTTTCTAGCCACAATATGTGATTGTCTACAAACTTGAACATCTTTTAATCTTGTTGTTTTTAATTATTGGTATGCATAAAATGTATGCCTTAAAAAACCAAAATAATTGATAAACCTAAGCATATGTTGGACTTCTTGTAAAGTTAAAGATAAACGAAGAGAATGAAAAAGTTCATGTAGTTATTCACCGAGTTCCTAGGTTTCTATTTTAGGTTTATATTGTATATCATTACTAATTGCACAAATGAGTAATCATATAAAACTAAAATACGTATTTAAAACCATGTCTAATTCATTATATGGTTGACACATGAACATGTATATATTTTACTCATTATATATATATATATATATATTTTTTTATTGAATTTGATAAGTGGTTTATGTATATATACACTTCTTGTGTATACATTTTAAATATACCTTTATTTTAAGAGAAAATAACATGAGTAGCCAAATTTGGCTAAGATTATACCAAATTAGCCAAGTTTTTTTGGATTATCACAAAA
>JAOEHQ010016634.1:0-15236 GCA_025447715.1 Asclepias incarnata
AATACTGCAAGTTTACTGAATTAACACCAGCCTCCCAAATTCTTTTATAAGTTAAAATTCTTGTAGTTTATAAATACATTTTTTATTGTAGTCAAAATAATTAGTTAATGATACTAAAATCTAAGACATGTAGCCTGGAGGTACAAGCTCAATCGTTGGCCCAACAGATGAACCTTTAGGAATGAAAAGCGCCATGCTTCACATGTAGAAGGTAAAGTGGGGATTGGATAACAGGTCAGGCTGACACACAAATTCTGTTTTATCTACTGTTTTCTCGAATTTCATGAATGACAAACTTATAAAATATTTTATCGACATAATCAAAACCAGATCAACCACTATTCAAAAAATAATATAACAAAATTTAAAACTACTACTGATTAAAGAAACATTGTTTGAAACTTAACTTCATATGAGCAAACACACTAAAGAGAGGAAAACCATAACTTACCAAGCTGCCCATGCTTGTTCCAAACTCAGTGAACCTAGTTGCTCCACCAAGACCCACATAGATCATATAGACCATCCATCATGTGTTAAGGCTGCCAAAACGAAAACCATAACACTGGAACTTAAAATCACATTTATTTTAGTAGGAACAGGCCCTTTATCATCAGTTTTACCCAAAACAGTTAGCAAACAACGATTAGTAGTAACTAAGACTTTTTAGTTAACAGCTTTCAAATTCACATGAGTACCTTTTAACCGTGAGTACCTTTTTAGTTCATGGTATCCCAAATCTAGTCATCATCCACTCAAAGCATCCGACTCATATCAGCTGGAATAGCCACCAGATCTGCAGCATTACGGCACACGTCAGTGTTATCATGCTAAGTCCCAAAGTTAACACTCCGATTAGGTATGCAAGGGTCATTAACAGTCAAAGGATCCAACTTGTAATTCCTATCAGATTCAGTGTCCAATATTAAGTGTCCACATACATAGCCTCATTTATACTCTTGTATCCTAAAACAGACTTCCAAGCTGAGTGAATTCCAAGCTTAGTCACTTTGAAGCTGACACATATACACAAGCTCACATTGTAAGCTGACTCAGCTCCAATATGCAAAAACACAATGACAACAAAAACTCAAATAATCATTGAAACATTTTATCAAACACTAATATGCATAAAAAAAAATATACCATCAAACCTACAAAATTGTTATAGAAACACAACATAGAAATTACCCGTCGGTGATGGTGTAGCTGTTTATATCATCTTCCTTCATAAATGCATCATACCATCAAACTTTCCATCCCAATCTTGGGTCACTTGAATATCTGGAAAAAAAAAGAAGGGGGAAAAAAAAAAGCAACAGCTTCTTTAGCACGAAAGCTTAATTACAAAAACACTAAATCATAAATCAAAAATTTACCAAAAGAAATTCCCTTTTTGTTGTTCTTTTTCTTCAATCCAAACAAACCTTGCACCGTAAAACATAAAACAATAACAGAATTTTACCTATAGATTGATTGTTGTTTTACCTGTAGATTGATTTTTGGTGTAAAAGAATGGAGAGGGAAATTAGGAAATCATATTTTTTTTCATGAAAGACTGAAAGAAAGAGAGAGACAGAGTATAGCTTTTGATAGTAAGAGTATAGGTCCAAATTTTGTATTACCCGCCCATTCAAAAGCCTGCAAAAAGACTGAATGGTACTTGTTTATACATTACACATTGAATGATACTTGTTTCAAATTTAAAAAACCCGCCCAACTAATACGTATACATATATATATATATATACATACATAAAAACACATAGATGACATAGGCGAGTATGTGTACTTTATGACTTGGCATAGCTCTTTGCTTGCCAAATAGGATAATTTGACACCAGCATTATTACTCCTTTAGTATAATAGGGGGATATACACAATATTGACCTTATGAGTTTTGACAGCTTTTGAGAAGGCGTCGAACTACGAAAAATAAACAAACGTTGTAAAGTTGTGGCACCCTGAGATTAAGGTTTTTGGATGTATTGCAAAACGTATTTGCCCGAAGATATGCATAACCATTGCCAGACAATAGTTGCAAACCTACCTTCTTTATCAAATTATCAAGTTAAACCAGCATTACTAACCAAATACACAGAACTTCGCAACAATACAAGCAAGATAGCAAGTCTAACTAGAAAGGTAACCGTGTAAATATGGCAAACAAAACGACGCAATATAAGAACTGCTGCATTTTCAATGATTTAATGTTATAATATAATGTCACAGAATACATTAACCTTCAATGACCTAACGATATATCTATATGATTATTCCTTCTAATAATCACATCTACGCATCTCCATTTTCAAAGGTGAGGTGCATAATGCAGCTATTAAACCTTATAAGAACATACACATCAATTCTTGAGCAGACGAAGAGATGTCAAAGGGGTTTCTTACTCCCATATTTGTAGCTACTTTCAAGAAGCAACTTTCACGTCAGTATTCATCCAAGTAACTGTAAAGCATTTCGTCTTTCTTTGATTTTCGTCTACTGAGCAATGCCTTGAGGAGACGTTTGCTTTTGCTCGGGATCTGGTCAGCTTCTTTACAAATGTCTCGATCACCATTCCTTTCCTTTGATACGGATTTCCTAGGCTCTTGATGCTGCACATGGATCATTATATCAAGCAATTAGTAAAACCCCAAAACAAAAGGAGATTGTAAGATGAGATTAGACGGTAACAGAAAAAAGCAAAGCTTTGTTGAAGATTGGGTTTGTGCTTTTCTTGTAGAAGTGAGTGGGTGACAATTTCAATCACTTTGCTTATAAACGGGTTGATTTGGGTTGTAGAGGCAAAAATTAGATTATTTCACGCTTCAATTATATATATTTTTGAAAGTGGAAAAATATGTTTTGGTCAACCTGACCCATATCAACCAGCACTAAAACCCAAACCCATTTTGGCATGTTATTCAACCTGCCCAACCCACCAGTTTTATCCCCTATATGCTTTTAGATACAAACTTGGTTTAAAAGATGACATTTTGCCAAGTAATACTTGTTCAGCTATGTTTACTAACAACATGGTGGAACGATTATACACATGAATAGAGCATGCTCATGATATTACAGATTGTGTGTACCATGTGTTGGTTGGTTGGTACTACCATCAATTTATTTTTTAATTTGTAAACGAAGATAACTGGCAAATAGGAAATTAACTTGGAATCTTTCAAAATACGGAATATGAGCATTTTTTTACCTTGGATGCAAGATGGTGTGATTAGGAATATGAACCAAATGAGTAGATACTGCATGGTAAATTCTTACAAATAAAAGAATAATTTTATGTCATTTACCTGTTGTCGTGAGATTGAGCTTGGATTTGTTGGCCATCTGAGATTCGGACTGGTAGATCTTGAATTTGTTCTTGAGTTTGGAGTGGTTGTCCTGCTCGGAAAAGATCCAGCATGCACTAAAGGAAATCTCTGTGGTGAAACTGGTCTCTTCTCTGAAACATCAGAATAAATAAATACAAAATCAAATACAAGTAAACGAGTATGCAGATTAAACTAAACATACAAGAAATACCACATGTAGCAATTTCTGCCCACATCTTGTATATCAGTTGATAACTTGATAAGGGTTACGTGTAATCTCGAATAGATCAAATCAAGTGGACAAGATGGGTCAAATGGGTTGAAACTCGACCAAAATACATTTTGATGTATACAAAATCCTAAAACCAAAATTAACAAGGGTATCCTTTTACCCAAAAAAAATCCTAAAACCGACTTAATAGAAAAAGGAACTTGTTATTGAAATTATACAGTTTCTGTAATCACATTTAATAAATAAAGAAATGAGTAAAAAATGCTTAGGAGTCCACCCTTTTTAACCCATTACCCAATACATGCAGCCCACCCATTTTGCCCCCTTTTTAACCCATTACCCAATACATGCAGCCCACCCATTTTGCCCCCTCTAAGAAATACGTCACACACATCAAGAGAACTTAAAATGCGGATATACGAACCCATATCTTTTCTAGTAACTGTGCCAGCAAAGGAGAACGACTCTGGTTGTTGGGATGCCCGTGGAGAAGGAGATGAAGATCGTTCTTTTCTGCAAATGTGATAAAATGGTTACAACAGAATACCCATCAAATGCACATAATGTTGTGATTAAAGCTTTACCTGACTAAAGTTGTGAGCTTATTACTGTTCATAGCTTGATCGACTTCTGCGTGTCCAACAAAAATCAATGAAAACTATAAACCGCCATGGCACCATCAACATAGGTCATAAAAAAGAATATAAATCACAGGTGGCAATACGGATGAGCCACACAGGTTGGGAATGCATTAGGACAAGATGGGTTAACCGACTAGCATTTTTTTTATCCATTTTCAACTTCATATAAAGTTAATGTATTATAAACAATAATAAAGCTATACAACTGAAATCTTGTATATTCGAATAGATTAGTTTAAGAGATTAAAAACATTTAAAGAAATCTTTAGGCGAATTTCCACCCATTAGACCCGTTTTCAAGTATATGTTTTGAAATTGGAATAATCAAAACGACAATTGTGAATCGTTACCAATCTTCTGTTCATGCAGACAATTTTCATCATCCTCTGTGCACTCTTGGTGTTTTAATGTAATGGTGGTGCTTTCTTGCATCGTCTCATAAGCTGAATATTAATCAGAAAGTATCACAATGACTACAAGATGAACGGAGGTGAAACTGACACACACAAAAAAGTAGTCCCGCCATCCCCTGGGTATTGCAACATCTTCATTTCTAGAAAGTTTTCAAGTCAATATTTACATATGTGGGTCCACAAAAATCTTTTACTTGTCATTTTTAAAGGGTATCCAAGACATAAAAATTAGTCAAACATCAGAATATTTATGAAGTCAAGAGTACCAGGCAAGATGTATCTCTTATGGTACTGGGGAATATTTATTAGCAATGACTGTTGGGAGACGCCTTCATGATCAAAATACCCCTGGCATGTTCTTAGTCGCTGCAACGTCAAAGATATAAAATCAAAATTGGTCCAAAGGAGCAAATGGCTCAAAAAATTCACATTTACAGCGAAGAGCTTTACTATTTTATAAAGATGGCAAATTCGACCCATTTACTTAAGAGTTAAGAATGGGTCAATTTTGGGTTATGTTATATTCATAAATGGTCAAATACGTTGAACGGGTAGAAGGTCTCCGAAAGTGTATTTTAATGCATACAACCAGTAAATTACTTTCTTCAAAACTTTAAATTATATTTGTATAGCAGTCATATTTGACTCGAAAATTATTTATAAATATTTAAAATGAACAGAAGAGTTTTTGCTGGATAACCCGACCCCTTTTGACACAACCGTCCCATATTGCATCTTAACATTTTAACCATTTCAAGTATCACCAATTGCAGCTAAATTTATACATGTTTCTTAAATCATTATCTATACATGATTCTAATTCTAATTCTGTCGCCAAACTTTCAAGAAAGATCCATGGTATATGTAACAATGGTGAGATAGTGTATTATCGACCCTAATACGAAGAGATCAAAGGGTACCTGTTCAATGCATGATACCTGAATCTCTGTTCCAGAAACTTCTTCAATCTTTTCGTCAATTAGATTGTTAACTTTATAAGAAACAGCTCCCAAATGGTCAACTGTATTGACTAAAGCCTTGATGGCATAATCTTTTAATGTGTCGACCACTCTGTCAACCAATTCACAAGAAATTTTGCATAAATGACAACATCAAGATTGAACATATGGATTACCTTGTTAAGGACTAATTATAGCCCGACCCCAAGAAAAAAGATACATGTTTACTTTTGAGGTCAACCCTATTACTTATTGTTAGAGGTGGCAGTTTTGACTCACTCACTTATAAATTGATTAATTCAGGTTAAATTTTTATCTCTAATGGGTCAAATGAGCTGGAAGTCTTCCTAAGTGTGCAAGTGTATCTTTGTTAAGCATAACATCGAATTAGATTATTACTGAACTAATTTAAAACCTTATACAAAAAGTTTTCCCGCCCTACGCAGCCCATTTCAGCCCGTACCAAAAGATGGTTATTCCCCAACCCACCATTTTCCACCTCTACTTATGGTATTTAACATGATATGGACTTTCTTACAAATGTCAAAGAAGCGAATTAACGTGTACAATCTACTCACATTTGCTTTTGATCATCGTTGGTATATGATAACTCAAAGTATTCAGCAGCTGAGTACAATTGCTTTCTTAGATTCTTTAAATCCTGAAAAGAAATGCAACAAGTTCAATATAAATGAGTTTCTTTATGTATAATAATTGAAGAACAAGAACAAAAGGTAAGAAAGTACCTTAAGACTGTCTGAAAATAGCAAGCTTTGATGCATAGCAATCTCATCATAATTGGCTGGTTCTCTTGGAAACGGCATTGAAGAAGATGAAGACAGTGTTTCCATTTAAGGAGGTCTTTCTAATAAAATCTACAAATAATCACTAACATTAATAATGTTTTGTGACTCATTAGACAAATGGTTCTTGGCAACATTTGAGGTTCTTGATTGTCAATTTCAGAGTTTGAATTTAACATTTGGATTTTTCTGAGGGGTATCTAGATGTGCATTACGCTTATTTTTGCTGCGGGAAGTCACAATGGCAAAAAGTTATTATGATTTTGATTTTCTGAAAATGTCATAATAATAAGGTTTGGAGAATGAACTGGATGTGGTGATTTAAAACCATTTACTTACAAAGTAGATATTTAAGTTACCTTTTCTCTCTAAAGGATAAAAAGCCAACTTAAAAATAAATAGGTTAAACAAGTGGAAAGTCGTTCAAAATGTTTCAAACCTCCACAAAAAAATCTATGAAAATAAAGACTATTGTTCAAATAATAGATATTTGTAATCACATTGGATTAATTTATCAAAACAGAATAATCTGGACACAAGCATTCCAAGAACCCAACCAGACCCACTTTGATCACCCGCTACCCACCACACCTGACCCATCCATTTTGCCACCTCTAAAGAAAATAATTATGGACGTAAATGTAAAAGTACCTAACTGTGAACACGTTTCTATTCGAGTATCGGATTCTTCGAGTCACAATACTTGCTCTAAAAATTCACATCTAAATACCCCCATTAATAATTCACAGTTCTAGTATGTGGTGTCTCAGGTTCAGATAACAGTTCATGATTGATTCTGAAGTTTATAGACAAAGAGATTCATAGAATCAAGAGCTCTTGATTAAAGCAAGGAGACAACAAGAATCAGTTCATGTTAATAGTTTTATAATTTTTAAATCTAAAGAAAAATACTAAAGAGCAGCCCAGAATATATCTTTTTGAATAATTGTGCTAACCTGAATACAAAAAAGTTGCTAAATTGTACTGTATATCAAAATCTTGACAATTACACACCCATTCCTATTCTGTCATGAAAGCAGATTCCCACTTTCTTTTCGGGCAAAAATTGGCATACAATCCTTAAAACACAAAAGTACCAAATCTTGCCCAAATACAAACCCTGATTGGTTCTTGACTAAAAAACCAAAAGAACATAAGTTTAACCTCATGAAACTTATTGTATATAACCAAAATGTCTCTATCTTCAAATCCTAACCTTTAGACCATAAAATACTATAAAAAATGTCAATATCAAACATGCTTTTTTAAGTCCAAATCCAAGCATAACTATATTAATATAGCAAATGTAGAAACCCAACAAATTCAGGCCCAAAAATATACACATATAAATTATAACATGTGGTCATGCAATAAGAATTAAACAGATAGAGATTTCCTTATTCAGGTTAACCGGGAAGGCGATTCTTTGACTCGAATGCGGTGCCCGTGGCTGTTTCACAAACCTTTGCCCGACCACGCCCAAGATGTTACCACCCATTTACACTTCTATGTAAAAAAATAACCTTGAAACTTTCCACAATTTCTCAGTAATCCAATAAGAAAAAACACAAAAAATAGCAATATAGCATAGCACATTAACATTCAAAGACAAATACATAAACTCGAATACCCGATTAAAACTTTCAAATTTCTTGCAATATTTCACTAAACCCACAAAAATCCAGAAGCAAAAACCAGTAAATAATGATAAAGTTTTGAGCTTTTTGAACTTACCTAAGATTTTGAAATTTAAATTACCCAATAAGCTGCTGCTACTGGCTATTGTCAGTTACTCTGAGAAAAGAATGAAGTGGGTCTTTTTCTAAATCCAGATTTAGACTACAAATGACACCATATTTTTTAATCTTTGTTTTGATAAGAATATGCATGAAAATTGCAAAATGGGAATTGTTTTATTTTAGAGAGGAAATGGAGCAGAAAAATTGAAGTGATATTGGATAGCTAATGGCAAACATATCTACTTATTGTTTTTCTCTTTTTCTTTTTGAGAAAATATGAACAAGAGTTAAAAAGGCAAATTTGGTGATTTTTATACAAGACATGTACTTGCAAACAAAACACGTGAATCATTCTTTTTTAGTTGTTTTGTTACTTTCCTAGACATGGAATTTAATCATGTATATATATATCTTTGTATTTGTATTTACAAAAGTATGTGACATATGGGTGAGGATTCCTCAAGTTCCTTAACTTGACTAGTCAAGTTGGAGAAATCTTAACCTTTGAATTAAAATCAAGGGTCAAGATTAAAAGATTAACTTCAAATCTTGAACTTTGATTTTCATCTAAGGATTAGGATTCTTTTAACTTGACCCTCAAGTTAATTTCAACTTGAGGAGATCTCCACCCGTGACATATATGATATATGATATTATTAAAAGCAGGCAAAGAGAAAAGAATCTATGTTTAGGCTATCTAATAAATCGGCATTGATGTATGCAATCAACTGTTATTTTTATGGCTGCTTCCTATTTTTCTCTGAGGTTATCTCAAAATATTTACTCAATGATATCCGAACTCGGGTTTGGTATAAAGCCTTCAGAACACATTTATGTAATGTCATAAAATAATATTTGATGCGTTATTCATGTAACCTAATGACCATTTAAAGAAAAATATCCACATATCACACTATTACTCACATATTATTAAATACATTTTAATGGTCATCTAGAATAGTGTTAGATAAAAAAAAAAAAAAAAAAAAAACTTGATTATATGCTTTAATATTTATTGGGTTAGTAACTTATAGGTCTCGGTTCGGTCCGGTCCAAACCCGAGAAAAACCGAAAAAACCCGGCTAGCCCATGAATGGAAGAAGAACTTCAAAAGAGTAAGCAAAGTTTGTTCAGATATAGCTACAGAAGCAATGGATTTCATTGACTGGACAGGCACAGCCGCACAGGGATACCGAATAAAAGTCCACTTGCTATATTATATAAGGGAAATGATAATCGTATCACTACTTTTAATTAATTTACCACAATGTACACGTTTTATAACATACAGTACAAGTCAGTAATGCTTATATGTGGTAGATGTATCACTTGTTGTGGTACATATATCACTTCCCATTATATAAGGTTGTGAATATAAGTGTTGTGCAAATATCATATAAGGTTGTGAATATAAATGTTTTGCATATATCAAGTTGGATACAAGTATGAGTGCTAATACTATTGGGATGTATGTTCCGAGATAACCTACTGAGCCACCTGGTTCTGACCATGTTGTGGTTTTGTGGAATCGGAGAGATAACGTGGTGTTTGATGGGATTTGTTTCCATCAGTGACGGCGACAGTGGCTGAGGAGTAGTGTGGTGGTGGTTTTTTTGGAAGATGTGAATTACTCGCGAATATCGGGTTTAGCATACGTTGTCTTATCCGGGTCCGCGTTAGAGAGCCACCTCTTAGAATATATCCCCAACTTAAACTCCTCGATGAGAAACTCCTGTCACTCAGAGATCTGGAGGGGAAAACTCACTCACGCCCATCATAAGTAAAAATTAAATACATGTGACCACCCCCAAATATGTTTAGGGAAAGATTCGAACTTGAGACCCCTTGTGAGGAAACAGATCTCCTTGCTATTATACCATTTGATGATGGTTGTTTTGTGATGGTGGTGATTCTTCGTCCATTTTTGTCGGGAGATGGTGGTTGTGTTAATAGGCCCCGTTATTTTGTTTGTCTTTTGATTGGTTTATTCTATAACAGCAGAAGCAAATCACAACAAGAGTTCTTCCCGGTTTTAGCCCATCAGAAGCTGCCCCAGCAATATCCAATTAAACGGTCCAAACCGGTTAGAATCAACCTAAACCCAGGACATCTCAACCCCGCCCAACCCAATATCGGTCTGATCCTCGGGTTTCTTTTTTTGTTTGTTTTATTGGTCGTGGGGTTTGATTGGCTCGGTTCGGATTTTGACCCGATCTCATCCTTACCTTGTTTAACTCACTGTTCATCATCAACTATTTTTAGTTAAACTGATTAGCTACAATGGTTGGACTTAAAAGCAATCTTGATACTTCAAATTCTTTTAAGTTTTTAGGCTTCTTTGTGCCTTCATTACCAACGAATATCTGTTAAACTCTTATTCATGAACAATTGTTGCATCTTTATTTGATCAAGTTAATAATATTGCTAGTTCCACTTAGCAGCGGCCATTTTTTCATCAACTTCTTTCTTCGATTTCAACCGATTGTCTTTTGAAAGATCAATGATGATACATGATTAACCAATAATCGTGTGAAACTACTGATGGTCTTCATTAACAATTATTGTTAAATTAACTCATTAAATTCTATGTTCCATTTTAGGAATAACAAAGACAAAACGAAAACTATGTTCTTGTTTTAAATATTAACCTTAACTTTTATGTAGACCCATAAAATTCACCTTTGAAAACTTTTTTCCTCTTGTAGACGAATGTTGAAATTCATAATGTAATTCTACATGTGATTTTAACATATAAACAGTACTTGATGTATACTTTTTATGTAGACCCACTAAAAACCAGCTTTGAAGACCTTTTTTTAGTTATGGGCGAATGCTCGTAATGTAACATTACATGTAATTTTGATAGAAAATGTGAATTTCAAAATGAAAAAACATTATATGATAGTATATAATTCAACTGGATTGAGATTAAAAAATAAAAGAAACCAAAAATCACATGCGATTAATAAAAGTAGAGATCAAAACCTGTAAAAAAAAATGTTTGACAATATTTTTTTTTCTAACGGCAAAATAAAAATATATTAATAAAACCAAACTAGCAAGACGCTAGACGATTGAAGTACAAAATACAAAGAAACAATCTAGAGATACAACACTTACAATCACACTCTAGAGTCTTCCCGAAGTCTTAACTGCGAGGACCGCATAAAAGGTGAAAAATACTTGCGCCACTTACGGTGGGACGCGAGAAAAACTCCCACCCATAGAGGCTATGCAACCGGTCCCAGCCAGGCCTCGAGGACGATACACTTGCAAAAACAAAAAGGAAAACTTGACATTCTTTAGATCCAGCCTAATGATAGTAAAGAGAAAAATCACCTCGCCCCCTTCTAAAACTCCATTTTCAAAATATTTTAAAACTCCGTTTTGAATTTGCGTTTTTAAAATGAATTTTGCGTTTGTTTTGAAAAAGCATATACTTACCTGCTTTTTCAAAATTCCGTTTTCTCTCTATGCAAACACAAATATTCATTTTTTTTAGTCAAACACTTTTTCTAATTATCTGTGTTTTATAAATGCAATAATCAGATAATCTTTTCAAAACACAATTCCAAACACCCCAAAGTAAACACTCAAATGAGGAAGGAACATTCGTTCAAATAAGAATGACTTAATTGCTAAACAAGAATAAATAACAAAATTACTGTAATAAAGACTACAATAGTCTACAAATTTTAATAATTGATGGTATATGAATATTAAATATAAAATATACTATTACAAGAGGATTACATTCATACATATGTGGATGAGTTCAAATTTTTTATTAACAAATTAGTGTTGTCAACTTGAAATTTTCATATTTAACTTGAAAAACTACAACATTTTCTTTGTCTTTAAACTTTTGAATGACACACTATTATAAATTTTAAAGTTGAGTTTAATTACTCTTAGTATCATTTATTCAAAAATTAACCATTAATCATAATAATGATGAAAATTTCATATATAATTTGTCGGTCATCATCTTATAATTTCAAAATAAAAGTTCTTGAAATTTTGTAAGCATTGGGTTATAAAAGCGACAAGTTAGTTTTGTTGAACCAAAATCTTGTTTGATTAGTTACTTTTATTTGATAACTAAACACAGTATAGATATAAAAGCTAGAAGTAAATCTTACTTACAAAATAGAGATAAATAGTTATCCACGTATATAATCATATTTTGTCATGAAAAATTGGGAGACTGTTTACTGGTTGTAGCATGAGGCCATGAGAAATCTTTGGCATCTTGGTTGTGAGATAAGCTCATTGGTCTCGTTATAAATAGACATATGGATTAAAATATGTCATTATTGGTCTCATTATTTTGTGAAATCCATCTTGGTTACTCGACTAATCGTTCAAAAAAAATTATTTAATTAACTATATATGAATTTTGTCAGTTTTGACGGATAAATGTGTTGTTAAACACTTAATTAAATAATGATAATTAGTTATACAATATGTTACTTTTATGGACTTATAATTCATCAAAATAAAGTTTTTGAGTATTTTTACGTTGTTCTCACTATAAAGGTGTTCTCACTGGAAAGTCATCATCTATATATATATATAAGTTTTGGTTCAAATAAAATAAGTATTAAAGTATAACAAATAAAACAATCCTTTTCTCTTAACTTATGGATTTCACTAAATCTCTTTCTTAGGTTCGAATTGTGCTTTATATATATATAAGTTTTGGTTCGAATTGTGCTTTATACACTGAATATCTTCGTGCATCAGTGTATATAATTGTGCTTTATAAATCTCATTGGTCTCGTTATAAGGTCTTGGGTTCGAATCTCACAAGTGGATTTTCGTATAAATATTGGGTTTTCTTCTGAATTAGTGATTTGGTGTTGAAATATGATCGGGTGATACCACTAGTAGTACGGAAATACTCTAGTGATTTAAATTAGCAGTTAAAGAAAGAAAAAAAAAAGAAAAATAGCTATAGGGTGCCAAAGATTTACTATCATGATCCTACAAACAGGCCACCAACAAGTTAACCTTCATCGGGGATTACAAAGATTTACCATCATGATTGCCGTGAAAGAGCATATAAAATGACGGCTATAAATTACTCGATTACTGTACAAATCTTTTAGTTGTTGTTTACTTGTTTACGCATTAATTATCACTTCTTCTAATTACTTGCTTGCTATACATGGTTCCATAAAAACCTCTACTATCAAATTTACTTATTTTATATATAATTAAAAGTTAATTAATGTCACCTTTTCGTTTTTTCGTTAATGTTTGTGTTAATACCGGTCACAAAACTGTTAATATATTCATTCAGTTAGTATTGGTTTTTTTTTCCAACTATAATTATATAAAAGTTTATTTAGGTTTAAACATCTTCAGAGACAAAATATTTGTCTATCGAATTCATATTCAAAAAGAAATATTTCATAAAAAGTTAACCTTTAATTTATCTATATTATTTTCTAAAGAAAAGAATTTATTTCCATTTTTTTTTTATAAAAAAGATTGGATTATTAGATATCAGATAAAAAGCAGAAGATTGTTAATTTCGTCCGTTACTCATCCATTAAATGTCAAAGTAGTTTGACATGTCGAAAAAAATTCCACGTGGATTGCTAAGTTTGATCCGAAAATCTATCCACTACCCAGGAACTCTTCTCCGTGTCTCTGAACAGTCTCTTCGGCTTCATCTGAATATTAAAAACAAAGGTCATTAAAAAGCATTTATAGTGTTCGGAGACACGTATTAGAGTTCCCGGGTCATGGATGGGTTTTTGAATCCAACTTAGTAGTCCACGATGAATTTTTAATGATGTGTCAAACAATGTTAGTATTCAACGGATGACTTAATTGATGAAACTAACGTTCTTCCATTTTTTGTTTGATAATTTTATAATTCAATCCTTATAAAAAAAACGAAATGAAAATAGGTTCCATTTTTTAGAAAATTTTGATAAAAAGTTACTTTTTTATAGAATTTGCCCTATTTAAAATTAGGGTCTTGCTGAATACAGGCTTAGGGGTTGTAGTTAACGTGCTTAAAATAATTGTATTTTTATCATAAAATTCAGGGGGTGGACATTTGATATGAAAATGTACAATATTTTTATGCACGTTAACTGCAGTTCTTAAGGCTGTATTTAGCATTTTCTTTAAAATTATCACATTTCTGTGGATAAATTATAAATATATGTGAAATTTATACTAATTTATACTCGAATTATGAAAAAAAATATTTGTTTAACGAATTTAACTGTATTTTCTTCGGTTTATATATTTACCTCGACAAGCCTAGGTAATCTACTTGTTTTTATCAGAAGTGCATTAATACTAGTTTTATCTATTTGTGCATAGCTAGAACCAAGTTTTCAAAGTTTTTTTTTCTTTTTAGTACTGTACATAAAAACAATTAGGAACAACAGCGATACGTATTATTAATTGTGTAATCTAAATTTTATTACTAAGTATTGGATGTACATAAGAAGATTAATTTTTAATCCTCTAAAAAGTATAAAGATAAAAATTGTTTGAGAAAGCTTAATTAAGGTCAACAAGAATAAATACCGCATATTATAATTACATAATTATTACTTTTATTTAATACTTGTTTTATTTGAATCAGAACCTATATATAATATATAGGATGGTTTTCCAGTGAGAACACTTTTATAGTGAGAACAACGTGAGAACATTCAAAAACTTCATTATGATACATTATAAGTCCACAAAAATAACATATTGTATAACTAATTATCATTATTTAAGTGTTTAACCACACATTGATCCGTCAAAACTGCAAAATCATAATTTTTTGATTTTATGCATCATTCTTGATGAATATGCATCCAAGATGGATACAAAAAACAAAAGGTGTGATTTTTTCGATTTTGACGGATCAATGTGTTGTTAAATACTTAAATAATGATAATTAATTATACACTATGTTAATTTTATTGACTTATAATATATCAAAATAAGATTTTTAAATGTTCTTACGTTGTTCTCACTTTAAGGGTGTTCTAATTTGATTGGAATTCTATATATATAAATCTCCATATATGTTCATGGATACAGGGGCGTAGCTTTAGTGGGACGGGGGGGGGGGGGGGGGGGGGGAGCCCCCCCCCAA